>JAOVVA010248310.1:1880-18388 GCA_028565275.1 Leiocassis micropogon | reverse complement strand
TATGGTGTTGACTCTTTTAGTGTTCATACAAATATTTACACATTAAGTTTACTGAAAGTAAAAACAGTTGAAAGTCAAAGGACGTATCTTTTTTTGCTGAGTATATATATATATAGGGTTATAGGGTATATATATATATATATACATACACCAATGTATTAACATATGTACAAAGTTTTTTTTGTTTTTCCCCCCACTAGGCTTCCCACCCCCCTACCCCACCATTAACAACATTCAGTTTTTAGGTCCATTTGTTGATACTCCTGTTTATAGTTTGTTCAGTTACTGTCTCTGAGTGACAGTGGGCTTTTGGGGTTTTTTCGTAGCGTTTTCACTATGCGTCTTTTTTTTTGCATCTGGTATCTAGATGCTCTAGAAAGCAGTTCGCTTGTTCCTCAATGTCTGTGTGTGTGTGTGTCTGTGTGTGTGTGTGCTGCACCCTGCTCCCTCACTGTCCTGTGCTGCTGAGTTTGACTACGTGTTTTCCACGTGGTGATGGGTTCTGTGGTGGGTTTTGTGGTGGGTTCTGTAGTGGGTGTCTCCTCTCATTTTTTCCTCGGTTTAGCTGGGGTGTTGTCTTTTGGTGTTTGTGTTTCTTTGGGTGTCGATGATGGTGTGCTGATCTGTTTCTCCTGTACTTCTGCATTGCAGATATTGAGGGCTCCCCGATGTTCTCCGGCTGGCTGTCCCCGCGCTGTTGCTGCTGCTGTTTTCCGGCCGAGTCGCCCCGCGAGCTCCCGTGCGGACAGCTCAGCCTTTTATGTCCGATGTCGCCGCACTCAAAACGCCACAGCTGCTCCGTGGTGGCGAAGACAGTGTAGCTGTTATTCCCATCTTTACATTAAAAGTTTACATTCAGTGGTCCCTCCTGATCGTTTAAAACCATTAGGACTTGCCCACGGAAAGGGTTTTTTTGGTCGAGAAGATCACCACTGCTTTATTCATCCGGGAGACAGAGTAGATGTTCTCGCATCCGACCTGCTCTGCCACCGCTAGCAGCACCTCCTCCAGCTTTACACCGTCTTCCACAACACACCTGATGCCATTCTGGAGAGACAATGTCTCCCCACCGGCCATGGTGCCTCGCTCATTCTCTCTTTCCCTCACTATAACCAGTTCACATTTAAAAATGAGCTGGGGGCAAAAAACAGGCCTGGCAAGACGGCACAAACAGCCGTCCATTCGCTCTTCTTATACCCAGCGCATGCGCAGTAAGAGAGAGAGAGAGAGATAGAGAGAGTGGTGGGAAGGAGAGAGAGAGAGGCTTTTAACTTAATTAAAGGGAATAATCCTCAGGAGTAAAATGCAGTAAGCACACACACAGACACACAGACATGAGGAGACACGCTGACGTGAGGAGACACGCAGATGGCGTTTACACTGGGACGCTACAGTTCAGCTCTTTAAAATACACCTGATCGAATCTAATTCCACCAGAGCTGTAAAAGCTCGTTATAGTACAGAGTTACAGAGTTTCCTTCCTGCTCACACTACTGCTTAGCAACCGTTGCTATTCACCGCTATCTCCAGCTTGTCTTCAGCAGTTTTCTATTGACACGGTTTTCATTTTAAGCTTCACATTTGTTCCCCTCTGATGGTCTGAGATCTTCACAGTGAACTGCAGGTCTGCCCAAATAGAGACAGCGGATTACAGACTGTGACAGGATACTGTATGCGTCAGTAGATAGATAGATAGATATTTTGTTAGAACTTGGAAGACACTTTAAAATAATTCAATTCAATTCAATGTTATTTGTATAGCACTTCTAACAATCGTCATTGTCTCAAAGCAGCTTTACACAATAAAAAGAATTATTTAAATTTGTATGAAATGTGAATGTGTATGAAACAAAATGGTCAGATCGTCCCTGATGAGCAAGCCGAGGGGGACAGCGGCAAGGAAAAACTCCCTGAGATGGTAGTAGGAAGAGACCTTGAGAGGAACCAGACTCAACAGGGAACCCATCCTCATCTGGGTGAAACAGAGAGCAGGAATTGTTCATTTGTATTGTAAGTCAAAGTAATAAGATAAAGCAAAAATAATGACAGTTATAAAATTAGACTAAAACAATGCATTCATGTCTTAAAATCAAGTTGAAATGATGGTATACATTTTTAGTTTTAACACTTTGTCTGTAAAAAAATTTTCTTTGCATTTTCCTTGGATCAATCATAACAATAATTAATATAAATTTTTAACAGAGTCCAGTATAAGCCTCTTCCAAATGGTTGAGATGTCACTTAATGGTAAAAGTACCAAACTAAACAAATAAACAGAAATAAATAAACAGAAATTGGCACTTGAAATTATACCTTTCTGTGCGGTAGTTTAACAGAACGAATGTTTTTGGGCATCGTTAGTGTTTTCCTTTCACTCTGTTGACTTCCACATGCTTTACTTTCTCTTTTTTTCTTTTATTCCCTTTTACTTTTTCCTCATTCCTTAGATGGCAATACTTCATATGGTTTACTGGTAGACGTTTATAACTCCCCTTACTTGTTTTCCTGTTTCCATAGAATATGTGAACGGCTCATGCCCTTTGATGTAGTTGTGTATATGTACAGTAACTATGTTATGTTTACACAGGTCGTTTGTAAACATTTTAATCAACCCACTTTATTTGCTATAAAACAATCCAAAGATACAGTGACATCTAATGTTTCTTTTAGTTTGTTTGTTTGTTTTTAAGCATATCACAGCTCAACCAAATGGTAGAGATAGCTCAATCAGGTTAAGTTCAACAAATTTTTCAATAAGATATAGTGACTGAAAATGCGCTCTACCAAAAAGTTGAGAATAATGTTACAGGTTTAAACAATAATGTTAAACTAACCTACTGCTTATTCGAATATTTTTTGACAGTCAGTGTAGACATACAGAAGACAAACCCTAAGCCTAAATGCAAACTCGCACCCGGGAAGCGATGGCGCAGGGTGCTTGGGCCCGCTCATCGTTGCTTGCAACTATATTTATTTATTTATTTATTTTATGCAGTTTGCAATTTTTTTTGAAAGCCACTGAACACAAACGCCAGTTTCTGCCACTTTGTTTGATCAAATGAGACAGGGTTACATAACGGAGTGAAAAATAACCTGAGAAATTGAATGGGTTTTCATTGTAATGACTCCATTCACAAAAAAATCAATTATGGGCTGGTGCGGAACCGACTTCCTGGAACTGGAGCAGGTTTTCCCTGAGGACTCAGCTCCTTCATCTGTGTGAAGTTTGCCAAACAGTAGCCGTGCAAGCAGTGCTCTCTCTCTCTCTCTCTCTCTCTCTCTCTCTCTCTCGTTTCTCACAGATGGCCTTGAGAGATCTGGGCACCATCACTCTGCGTTGTTGTTAAATCCAACTAGAACACTTAAGACCAAAAATAAACACGGCCCCTCGATTTCAGTCTCATTTCAAACGAACAGTTAATTACAGCAGGCTTCTCCTGCACGGGAAATGGGCCGGGTTGGAAACTTTACCGTGGTTGGTAAATAAGAGCTCGCAGGCTTTTAGTGCTGAAGGATTTGCCGGGATTAGTGAAGGCTTTTGGGGAGGATTGTGGGTGATTTTTCATTCCTAGATATGAATGCTCCATTAACTCAGTTCGGTTGTGTAACCTGTTCATGTAACTAGAAAATAAACAAATAATAAAATAAAGGAATGATTGAGACGATCTTTATGATCTGCTGAAATAAACAATATAAAGTGGAGGAATTGCCTGCAGGTTCCTTCATACTTGGCTTCATTCATGATGTCTGCAGATAAACGAATCTGGCGATGCTTTTCCTCTAACGAGGCTCTAGGTTTTTTTTTTTTGGTTTGTTTATTTTTTTACATAATGATGCTACTTGGAATGTTTTCTTATACTGTACTAATACACTGTTGTTGTTGTTGTTGTTTTTTGCTGATTCCTGCTTTGCATGAGAGTTACCATGGTAACAAACACCATGTGCTCATGTTTCGGTTCCTGTTCCAGTCCCGGTTCCTGTTCCAGTCCTGTTACTGGTTTGTTCTCTAATGTGTGCACCTGTCCTGTTCCTTGTTTCATCTTGTTCTCTGCTGGTTTCGATCCAGATTTTTATTACTTTTTTCACTTTTGTATTATGACCTTTCCTAATTCATTATTGCCTACCTGGATCTCTGAGCTCAGAGTGCTGTCTATCTTCTACTCATGTTCATTTGGGATGGTTTTTGGGTTCTCCATCAGACTGTCAACACTAATTTGCTCATTTGCGTGAATGTATGGTCACAGGTTGCCCTCTGATGAATTATTAAAGGTGTATTCCTACCTCATGACCAGAGAGTCCACCATGATTCCGACCAGGATAAAGCGCTTCCTCAGGATGGATGAACGGTTGGTGGAGCATACGTCCATGTTACTGGGAGCTCCGTTAATTTTCTTTCAATAGTGCAAAGAAAGTCTGTATAGAGTTTGGAGATAAAATCTTGTACTGTGTGTAGGCTTTGATTATTTAAGGTGTAGAATCTGAAATGTAGCTTCAACTTTTCCATAGGTTTATCCTGACCCAAGGTTAGTTCATTTCCTGGACAGAAATGGGAAAAAAATAATAAATGAATGAACGACGATATCACAGCTACTCTAATCTTCAGACTTTGTCAGATCGTTTCCACCCCTGACTCAACACACGAACCGATCTACCCCAAGATAAAGACTGAAATTAACTCTCTACTTGTATTGGACCATCAATCCACCGACCTGACCTGGAGCATTTCCTCGGTGACACCATGTGAGGCTCGTATTTTTACTAAAACTAAGCCATGGTGCTGTTAGGGGGCAGAATTTGTGGCTGCTTGTTGGACAAACCGGATAAACGTCCACGGTTCTTCATAAAGGATGGGGATGTGGTGTAGCTCTGCTCTGAGTTAGGGGACTCAGATGTGGAGGGATCTGTGCAATATAGTCTGGAAACCGAGGCTGTTTATCTGACGAGAAAGTGCTGGCTGTGCTGAAGAACTTATTAGTGCACAAACGGAACTTAAGCTTAACAGCCTTAAAGGTCTCTGTGTGCAATATATACAACCCCGGTGCACTCGGATTCTCAATTCTGATTGGTTACAAGGTTTGGATCGATTTTATATAACAGACGGTTTGACAAATTAATAAACGAAAGAGTAAGAAAGAGAAAGCAAAAAAAAAAAAGAGAGAGACAGAGAAAAACATTTATCTTCACTGTTTGTGAGATGCGAGCCAATCGTGGAGCAGAAAGGCGGGACTTAAACGCAGCATGTGTCCAGTACAGTTAAACACCATAAGATAATCAGGGTACATTTACATTGTTTTACTGTACTTATGGACATATTTTACTTGAGTCTTTATGGATTTATTACTCCACTACATTCTGCAGCAAATATCTGTACTTTTACTTCAGCACATTTCTGCATGTTGCGTTACATAACCGCAGTGGTGTGTAGTATTCGAAGCAGGAATTTCGCCACCTGCTGACTTTTAAGTCAAATTGAAATCAAAAGCGACAGAAACAGCACGTTCACAGTCATAAAGCAAAGACAGACAGACAGAGAGAGAGAGAGAGAGAGACTATGAAAAAGATGACTGCGAGCTAATACATACTCAGTACTTTTAATATTTAAGTAAATTTAAAGGTGACTACTTTTGTACTCTTAATCAACTACACATGTAAACGAAGGTTTTCTACTTTTACTTGAGCAATATTTGACTTAGGAAATCTCTGCTTTTACTCAAGTACCGCCCCTCCGTATCATTCAGACCTCCATCAGGTAGTGGTGTGGCTGCACCGATGTGTTTGACGTCCCAGCGTCTTCACACTACACATAATATCACACTGAGAGGGAGGAGCGTATTTAAAGAGGATTAAACAACATCTTAAACTTGAAAGCTTGCAATAAAAGCAACAAAATCACAGATGGAAAGAACAGCGCACTTAGAAATAACTTTTCTTTTTCACATTTGTTACAGTATTCGTGTCTAGGAATCTGAAATGTGAAACCTTTGCACAGTACAAACTCATTAGTGCCAGCGATATACTGTGTCCAAAATGACATAATCCCTTCTCATGCCAGTAACGGCTGTTACGTGACCGGTAGTTGAGATCAGAACATGGAGATTCTTTTAGTTTTTGATACGGACGCATTAGCCACGGCTTCTCTTGTAGAATTCTCTGATATGGCGGCGCTGCTCAAATGCATTGCGCTGTGTACAGCCTGTTTATTCTGTAGCATCCCCATGGTTCAAACACCCTGAGGAGACTCTGAAAGGGGAACACTGTCCTCTTACTGCCCTCTAGTGGACCCAGTGTGGAGGTGCATTGTGATGCTGAGTGGCCCGGCTCTCCCTGCTGGTTTTACAGCTGGATTTAGAGCAGATGTCCCGTAGACCGGATACAGACAGATCGGATTTGTGCGGTGTCCTGTCCTGCCCCGGGGGTGGCTACAAATATATAAACAATTACTAGTTTTATTTTCTTTGGTGTTTGTTTGTTAATCTGTTTGTTAGTTTGTTTTTGTCATGCGCAAATTAAGATTTGCAGGAACATACTGTAACCTAAATGATAAACAGCAGAAAGAGTTACACGAGACATCTGTAGCAGGGAATGTGGAGTTTAACTGGGATTAATGGACGAGCCCGTTATGATTAAATACACACTTCATTAACAGGAAAGGAAATATTTTATTCTTATTACTCTGATAACCCTGTGGCTGTTACGCTGCTCCACATCCACTGTGTTTTACTCTGTTCACCAACTGCTGAGACCTTCACAACCTCACACAAGATATTATCATTAAAGGATTTCAATCAAGTGGAAACGGAAATTAATTTTTGAGTCTGCTGAGAGAAAGAGAGAGAGAAACAGCTAGGCAGAGAAAAGAGAGGAGAAAGAGGCAGACAGGCAGATGGACAGACAGAAAGAGAGGGAGGAAGAAAGAGAGAGAAAAAGACAGACAGACCAAAAGAAAGGGGGGACAGACTGTTAGACAGACAGAGAGACAGAAAGCGAGGCAAAGGGCCAGAGAAGGAAACAGACAGACAGACCAAAAGAAACAGAGAGACAGACACTCAGACAGAGACAGATGGAGAGAGAGAGAGAGAGAGACAGACAGAAAAAAAGAGAGTCAGACAAATAAAGATAGACAGATAGAAATATATAGATCTTCAGAGAGAGGAAAAGAGGGACAGATTCGAGAAAGACAGACAAACAGAAGAGACAAAGAGAGAGAGAGATGAAGAGAGGGACAGGGGGATGAATAGAGTGAGAGAAGCTGCCAGTAACACAGGCTTCTTCAGACGGGGGGGGGGGGGGGGGGGCGTAGTTAACCCTAAATTAGCTCCTGCACCCTATAGAGGGGCACTACACGGGGCAGGAGTCACTGTGGTGTTTGAGACGGAGCCGAGGAGGTAGACCCCGAGCTCTTCACCCCACTGAGCAGCGTGTTCAGTCTGGACTGGGATACACACCGGCCTTACACTCACTGCTGTGTGTGTGTGTGTGAATAAGGTAGGAAATAAGGTGTGTGTGTATGGGTGTGTGTGTGTGTGGGTATGGGTGTGTGTGTGTGTGTGAGAGAGAGAGAATAAGGTAGGGAAATAATGTGTCTGTGTGTGTGTGTGTAAGGTAAGAAATAAGAGGTGTGTGTGTGTGTATGTATGTGTATAAGGTAGGAAATAAGGTGTGTGTGTGTATGTTTATGGCATGTCTTATTAACTTAATTTACGAGATGTACAAGACAGAAGACACAGAAGGAGTTAAAACTTTGGTGATACAAGTGTTTAAATAGTGCTGAACACACACACACACACACACACACACACAAGTGTCATGGCTGGAACAAGAGCGGTGTGTGGGGACCTGGTGGTAAAAAATAGAGCAGCTTTAACATGAGAGGTGCAGGTGGCCAAAATCACCCTACAACTGTGCATGTGCATTCATACACACACACACACACACACATACACATGCATACACACATACGCACACACACACATGCATACACACATACGCACACGAGCATGCACACACACACACACACATGCATACACACACACACACACACACACACATACACACACATGCACACATGGTATGCCACCAGAAAAAAAGAAAAAAAATTATAATTACATCTGTTTTTTTTTTTATTCTTATTTGTCTTTTTGAGTACTTGGAAATCATGCTGAGTTGCATTTAAATGCATACAATGTGAATTATTATAATTCTTCTTCTTCTACTTCTTCTTCTTATTATAATTTTTATTATTGATATATTAATATACCATTTAAGTTTAAAATCTCATTATTTTAATACATCTACTTTATTTTCCTATTCTAATATTTAAAACTTTGTAAATCAGTCATAAATGTATTACATATATTACATAATAATAATAATAATAATAATAATAATAATTGTAGTTCTCAGCTCAGAACAATCATAACAATGGCATAACATTAGGTCAAACTCATGAGATAATATAATCTCACAATAATGAGATAATGACTCAAAATAATGAGATAGTATGTTTAATGATGATATACGATGTCAAAATAACACAAAAAAATCCATTAACATAAGGATATATTACATAAAAAATAACAAAATAACTTCAAATGAGATAATAGGTTTGAGTTAATATCCTACGTTATCTAAAACAATTAAATATATGAGATTAAAAAGGATCAAGTAGCATGATAATTATAAATTATATACTAATTATATAAATAGAATAACAGTTAACCTGACATAATGAAATGTTAAGTTGACAAGAACTTATGGAACATAGATATCAAAATAACATGATCATTTGAAATGATGAGACACTATTAAAATCACAAGAAAATAACAATTAAAAATGATGCGGGAATAATGAAATATGTAGGTAACATTTTGAGACAATGTTTATAATAATAATATGTTTTTAAGGTAAAAGGAAAAAAAGAAAATCTGTAAAAAATAACAAAACACCAGGATGGAATTTAGATGACATAAGGAGATGAAAAAATAATGAGATTAAAATGTATAAGAATTTACAAGATATTAAAAAAAAGCATTTATTTAAAAAAAGGAATAAGAAAATAACAAGCAATTAAGTTGAAATTGAATTACTACATCATCTAACTAAATAATTTGTAATAACAAGATATTTATACTAAATAGTGAGACACAATGTCTAAACAAAGAAAGATAATTATTTAAAATAATGAGTTATTAAATTGAGCTAAATAGAAATAATGAGATAGTACTTTGCAGTTTCTTCTCTACTTGCAGGTCAGGACTTGAACTGGTTAAAACTTGTGAACAAGCTGGAAAGAGTGAAAAGTAACTATTTTACAGCATGAGTGACTTTTAATAATGTAATTTTACCTACGAGGATGTGAACATAAAGCTCGACTAATGCTGAGGATGTGTCCACCCGCGTTAACTGAACTAGCGGCACTGACGGCCGTGTGACTGTTACATGTCTTTCTCTGGCTCTCGGTGTCTCAGCTGTTGTAGCCCAGAGCCGTTGGTGGCTCAGCCTCGTTTTCTGGTGTTTACACAGCTGTAGCGATTATCCTACAGACGCAGACATGATGTTACACCAGGTGGATGTTCAGAGGAGGAAACAATTCACTTTGCAGTGGGTATTTTTAGGACCTTTAACAAGATAAGGAATAAACCACATCCTAAAGATGGGAACATCGTGGACGACGGAGCGGTGCGGTGAAGCATTGTGGCTTTTTTTTTTTTTTCTTCTTCTTGTAAGCTTGGAAAGTAATATTAGTTAGGAAAAAGTAATGAGATATATTTTATAATACAAAAAAAAAAACATATCAGTTCTTGATTCAGTTTTTGTTTAAATTCGTGCCGTCAAAAGATTTAATCTAGTTAATCGCAGTCATAGTCCGCGATTAATCACAAACGATTAATCACAATTAAAAAAAATCTTTTTAGGATTCACTTGTATTATAAACATGCAATGTTGAAATAAAGAAATGCATGGCAAACTGGTTAGAAGAAATTATGATTATGCAGTTTTATAATATCTCTAACATTAACATTTAGTGTTAAATTAAAATCTCTCGAATGGAACCGGCGCTGCATGCGGTGGGCTGGGTAATGTGGGGGTGTGTGGCAACCCACCGACACCGGGGCTCGAACCCGGATCCTCAGATCTGAAAATTAACACACTAGAGCCACCTGAGCCACCGCTCTCACATCTTACACTTAATGTATTCTTGTAAAAATAAATAGTTCCCCTTGAAGGCAGCTCGAGCACACGACTTTGGTTTCATCCAAACTTCTATCTAGAAGCTTTTTATAATGAAACTTGCTGTTCAGCACACCTGGTGATGTTTCCTCTGTCATCTTATTATCCGTGTTAAACGTGCCGTTATCACACACAGCCGGGTAGCTGCACTGTGATTATGGGAAGCCATTAGGGTCAAACTTGGTCATGTGATTAATTTGTGTTAAAGAATAGTAATATAGTAATATTGAGAGCCCTAATTTAACCCAACTTAAAGTGTTTCCTGCTTTGAACCCAAGTTGCTTGTATGTAGACGCATTCGCACATAACGCAGCTGCTTAACAGCTTGCGATCACATGACCACCGCTTCAGGTTCTCTCCGCTAGCTGCTTGTGTATTACAGGATTTACTTTAAGCCTCTGTAATTTGTCTTTAATCTCATAATGAGTCAGGGGTCTCTGACGCCGCCAACTCGCTCGCCTTCTTCTGCACCGACGTCCCAGAAGACTTCAGATCGGTTACTGTTGCCGCTTCCATGCTCAGGGTCGGCTGTGGAAGTGTACGAGTCGGCTGTAGAACAGCTTCTCACGGCCGTGCACGATCATGATGCCGTGTGCCTTCTAACAGATAACAGACAGTCGTGTGTCTGAACATAACATATAAACTAAAACAGATATGATTTCACCACTTATCATTTCAATCTGCTCCGAGTTTACTCCCAAACACATAAACACTATGAATGAAATATCCGCTCTGATGCAGTTCAATCCTAAACACTTCAAATATTTTTACGAGCTGTCATTTCCCGTCCAGCCGTTACTCTTTGGGGTTCTCCGTTGTGCGCGGTAACGCAACCCGACCCGGGAATGTTACAGGAGCGCTCTCGCATCACGCAATGTGCTCGCGCTCGTTATATTTACTCCTGGGAGGCAGGATGCTATTTTGACCGGTCTGTTGCCAGACAACTTCATCATATATCACTGCCTGCTCGGGTTATTTCTACCACAGAGGCTTTAAACTCATCTCGGCGTCGAGATCTTTGGAAAAGAGCCGAGAGCTTTGTTGTTTTTTGTTTTTTTTTGCTTTTGATTTTTTGTTCTTCTTGAAGTTCTTCTTTGAAGGCTTAGAGACTTTATTTTGCAAGTCAGATTTAGAGCAGCATGGAACTGTGTGTGGTGTTGTTTCAGCACAAAGACAGAGAGGTTTCGATGTGTAAACTGACCCAAAGGACACGTTACGTTAAAACGCCTGCTGCTATAGACCGCCAGCAAACAACCTCTGGCCAATCAGAGGAGCGATTTTAACAAATTGTGTATATATAATTATCTACACAATCTGGTTAAAGTTTGTAGTTACAAATGCATTTATTGTAATATTACAGTGCCGTGAAAAAGTATTTGACCCCTTCCTGTTTTTTTTTTTTTATTTGCATATTAGTCTTATGGAAATGACTTAGATGAAACAAATCTTAATTTTACACAAAGATAAACCGAGTAAATACAAAATGCAGTTTTTAAACGATGATTTCCTTATTAAGGAAAAATTGCTGTACAAACTTGTCTGACCCTATGTGAAAAAGTTATTGCCCCCTAAACCTAATAACTGGTTGTGCCACCCTTGGTGGCAACAACTGCAATCACGCTTTTTCGAGTGGGGAATTTTGGCCCACTCTCCCATTCAGATTTTTTTTTATCTTAGCCACACTGGAAAGCTTTTGAGCGGAAATGGCCTTAATCGGCTTTAAGTCCAGACTTTGACTAGACTACTCCAAAACTTTTTTTTTTTTTGAGCCATTCAGGCGTGGACTTCCTGGTGTGTTTCAGATCATTGTCGCGCTTGCACTTGAGGTCACAAACTGATGGCCAGACATTTTCCTTCAAGCCATCACACTACCACCACCATGTTTGACTGTTGGTATGGTGTTCTTTTTATGAAACGCAGTGTTAGTTTTAGGCCGGATGTAACGGGACACACACCTTCCAAAAAGTTCACTTCCTTTTTGTCTCATCAGTCCCCACGATATTTGCCGTAAAGTCAAAATGAACACTGACCTTAAATGAGGCAAGTGAGGCCTGCAGTTCTTCAGATGTTGTTCTTGGTTCTTTTATGAGCTCCTGGATGAGGCGTCGTTGAGATGCTCCTGGGAAGATTCACCACTATTCCAAGTTTTGTGGATCCATTTATGGATAATCGCTCTCACCATGGTTCACTGGAGTCCCAAAGCCTTAGAAATGGCTTTGTTACCCTTTGCAGGCTGATACATGTCAGTTACTTTGTTTCTCATCTGTTCAGGTCCGGCAGTAATCAGTGAAATTGTGAAATTGTGAAAAAGTGAAATTTAACTCAGCTATCCAAAAATCACAGTCCATTCATGATTTAGCAGGGGGGCAATTACTTTTCCATGTAAGGTCAGGTATGTTTGGACAGCTTTTGTCCCTCAATAAATGAAATCATCATTTAAAAATTGCATTTTGTATTTACTCGGGTTATCTTTGTGTAATATTAAAATTTGTTAATCACAATTATTTAAGTGTGACAAAGATGCAAAATGTAAAAAAAAAAAGTTAAAAAAAAAAAAACTTTTCACGGCACTCTAGTTTCACAAGTCCAAGGACCAAGCAGATGTTGATCCACAGATTAGCGACTACACCTCTGGGTGTTAATTTTACACTCTGCTGTATTCAGAGTCTCAGAAGACATCATCGCTAAATCTCAGAGCAAACAGCGTTAGGATGAAGTTATTCCTATTTAAAAATATGCAAATGTCACAATTCCAAAAATAATCAGAAACATTAGGATACCTCGAGTAAATTAGTAAGAGTGTGTGCTATGTACAGACTGTACTGTCTCATTTTGGTTAAAATTCAGATAATTCATGAGGCAAATCAGTGGCTAAGTGCAGAAGTGCATTTTTTCCTAGCCGATCAAAATGCAGAACACAGGACGTGGAGGATTTCACAAGCTACCGCTATATGGTGCGCGGTGGTAAGAGTGTTCATCCGTGAAGAAATCCTCAACGTTAACTAGTTATTAGCGATATAAAAGTATAAACTTGCCTAATATGCAGCAAAACCTCTTCACCCATTTGTTTCCTAAGCACTAAAGAACGCCCGGTTAGCAGGATTAGCAAGATAGTTAGCTAGCATGTAAACTGCTAGCTGTGTGCTTGTGACTATGTCTATGTAGACAGTTAGTAATAGAGCTGAGAACAGAGTTGGATGAGGGTCCAGACCTAATTACTACTTTTGAACTTTTGCTCCTTATGACATCATAAAATGGCGGCATGGAGGCTTAGTGGACTCGCACCTCCAGGGTCTGGGTTTGATTCCCGCCTCTGGGTCTGTGTGCATGAAGTTTGCATTCTCCCCATGCTTCGTGGGTTTCCTCCAGGTACTCTGGTTTCCTCCCACAATCCGAAGACGTTCAGATTAGACTAATTGGCGTTCCCGAATTGCCCGTGTATAAATGTGAGTGTGTGTGTGTGTGTGTGTGTGTGTGTGTGTGTGTGTGTGAGTGAGTGCTCTGTGGAATGGATTGGCACGTCAGTGTGTACTCCGCCTCATGCCCTGGGATAGGCTTCAGACTCCCGCGACCCTGTATACAGGATAAAGTGGTATAGATGATAATTGAGTGAGTGTCATCATAACATTTTAAAATAAAATTAAATTAATATGATTCATGCAGCAATCAAACAACAATCTGCTGAACTACGGAGGAGTGAATCTTGTTTCTGATGAAAGACTTGTTGAGACAAACAGTGGAAAGCTGAAGAAGAAAGTAAATATCAGACATGATGTAACAGTGATCCAGTGAAACAGAGAGACGTAAACCCTGATCAAGCAGAAAGATTCGCTGAGTCAAACTCTGAACAAGACAGCGAATATCAGTCAGGAAAAAAGATTTGTTAAATTAAACAGGGAAGTGTTGCACATTTCTTGTTCTTGTTTTACACATAAAATGAGGATAAATTGATGAATTTAAAGCATGGATAATAACATTGCTGCTGTCTCACACACGCACCCACACACACACACACACACAACATATCTTTACCTCTTTTATTTTTAAATACACTTCTTAGTATTTGAACTTAAATGACACTTGCCACATTCTGCATATGAAATATATATAAAATATTTTATATATTTCTATAATATAATTGAATTATATTTTATTTAAACTTGTAAATCTGTAACATCAGAGTGAGTGGCCGCTCAGGCGGATAAGGCTCTATGTTGTTCATTTCGAGATTTGAGGATCTGGGTTTGAGGCCCACTGGCGGTGGGTTGCCACACCCCATACTACCCAGCCAATGCATGCAGTGCCAGTCCCAAACCCAGGTGAAATGGGAGGGTTGCATCAGGAAGGGCATCCGTCATAAAGAACGTCGTTCTGAGTTGTGTGCGGATCAGATGGTCCTCTGTGGTGAGCCTTGACAAGAGCAGCAAAAAGTACATTTGTAGGTTGTACTTCTATTACAGTAAAATCTTTCTATCTTCCTATTCTATCCTTTATTTGCTTTTTAGGGCACAAACAGTCATATAAGCTTTTCACTGCATATCATACTGTGTATAGTTGTGTACGTGACAAATAAAAAGCTTGCGAAAAAAGATTCAGTGAGTCAAACACTGAATAAGTGAACAATTTGAGTCAAATATTAAAGAGTTTGTTGTATATAGATTAGTGCTGTCAATCAATTAAAAACTAGTCAGTGACAGTCATGTATTAGTCTGTGATTAATCACGATTTTAAAATACTCAGATTTATTGTATAATAAACATGCAATGTTGGAATAAAGAAATGCATGACAAACTGGTTAGAGGAAACAGGTTATGCAGTTTTATAATATCTCACACATTAACATTTAACAAATATTAAATTGAAATCTCTCGGATGGTAAACTCCTTGCAGCGGGAGTCATATTGTTGGACCTGTCTGCTTGTACACTGAGGACCATGTCTGCTATCTCCTTTTTAACTTGGCTGGCGCAGTTGTCTAACACATGCTTCTGTTTTTAAGTGAATGAGTGCAGTTGCCATTTGTCGTTGATTAGATGTGCAGTTACACCAAGCTAGTTCTGGTTACTTGCTGATGTCCAGTTCCATGCTCCATAATTCCACTTGAAGGACGCTCGAGCACACAACTTGTTTGGTTTTATCCAAACTTTTAATAATGAAACTTGCCGTTCAGCACACCTGCTGATGTTTCCTCAGTCATCTCGTTATCCACGTGAAACAAGCCGTTATCACACGCTGCCGGGTAACCGCACTGCGATTATGGGAAGCCATTAGGGCCAAACGTGGTTATATGATTAATTTGTGTTAAATAATAGCAACATACTAAAATGTCTGGATTAATCACATGCTTTAACGCATTAATGTTAACAAGCCTAATATAGTTATATTTACACAAATGTAGCACTTTTTTCCGTTTTGTGGTTTTGCGTTAATGACGTCAATCAGACGCAACTTTATAAAGGAATGACTTGATACCAATCACCGCACCTTACTGAATCCTTCATAAGGACGCAATTGTTTATGAATTAAGCATATCTACTGTCTAGCGTCAAGGCCAGGACTAAAGGAACGTCCCCATTTACAAGATACGCTGATCCTCCAGAACCGTTTCCTGTCGCCAATCTGGATTTACTGCTCGTATATTTACTGATCTTTATCTCAGCTCGGTTGTTTATTCATACACCACGGCTCTGATAAGAGCTACTGCAGTCTAAACTGGCGCTGCTGGTCCCCTAACTGCTGCTGGCAAGAAATGAGAGGAGGACGGAGGACTAATCGCAGCTATCTTAGACTGCAGTGAGTCTACAGAGGATGGCGATTTCTCGCCCAGAAGAAACAGATGCAGGTCAACTCGGGTTGCAGGCTTTGGGTTCTCTCTCTCTCTCTCTCTCTCTCTCTCTCTCTCTTAGGTTTTCCTTCTTTAGTATCTGTAGTTTATTGAATTCTTTGAGGGTTGCCAGGTCTCCGTAAAACGTCCCAGGTCAAAACTTTTTCATAAATGACACAAAAAGACCTGAAACTATCCCAAGAAAAGAGGATTATGAGTGAACGATGCTATAATGTACGTGTTGTGCTGATGCTTTTCAACATCTATAAACAGATTTTAAAAAAATTAACCTAAGAACAATTCACACTTCTCAATGCAGGCAATTAATACCTTCTAGGCCGTAATGCAAAACTGCTACATTATATGCTGTAAAACTTCCTGTTATCATTTTAAAAGTAGCCAGAAACTAAAGGAAAAGAAAAAAGAGTTAAACTGGTGGATACACAGGAAACGG
>JAOVVA010247954.1:0-18413 GCA_028565275.1 Leiocassis micropogon | reverse complement strand
GGTCTGCATCTAACAGTCACAAACTCCACCAGCGATGAGCAATAACTAGAAACTAGCACAGAGTTCTTGCACCATTTTGTGTTGATGTAAACACACAAGCCGCCACCGCGAGACTTACTGCACAGAGCTGCATTTCTGTCGGCGCGAAACGAGGCTAGCCCGTCTAGCTGAATAGCAGCGTCCGGTACTCTGTTGCTGAGCCTAGCACAGACTTTTTTCCCGCAGCTCATCGTGGATGTCATTAACCGGGTTATTTAGGTAGAAAAGTGTCTGGCGGTTGTATGTATGGACACCAGTCGCGACGATATCCATACACAGAGTAAAATAAATGCGCTACACACAAAACATAAACAACGTAGCACCATTTTGGCTCCGGAGCGGCCGCTGCGTACTACTGCCACGCCGCCATCTTGGATCCAAGATATAATGATAGATCATGTAAGTAATGATAAACGTAAATTGTCATTAAAAATTTCTAAAAAAGGCTTTGCATGCTGATAACCTAATTTTCTGCCTGGCCAGGTAATGTGACTGTAGGTACTGTAATATATACAGTAGGTACTCAACCAGAACCTCACAGCGGCAGCATTTGGGTTTGTGCGTTTGCTGGCTTTTACGGCTAAGTGGCGCTATATAACTATAGTCTGACGCCTCAGGCCTTAGTTCATTCTCTTTTAAGGATTAATGAGCCGCAGCTCCTTTAGAGCTGCACATACAGTAGTAGCGGATAAAATCAAGTGAAACATTGTAGTCAAACAAATTCATAATCACAGTGCTAAAATTACAGTACAAATTTAGAATTTAAATTAAATTAAATCTTATAAGGATCAAATTTAAGCGAAGTAAATAGTAACACAGTGAGCCTTTAGATTTTATCATGTGTAATTAGAAAAGCTATGTGTGTAGGGTTTTGTGTCATCTTAAATTTTGTGTTTTTTTTAATTTGTGGTAGATTTATGGACTGAAATAAATGACCATAAAATTAAAACATTGTCAGGATGTTCTACTGCGTCAGCAGATGTCGATGTCATTCAGCTCCGCTTGTGTTTTTGCGTTATTATAAGAATGAAATGCAGTAGGCTGTTATGATCATCATAATTTTCCTTAATAAATAATGACCCCCATTGTGCTGTACCACTGCTAGCAAAACCTTATGAAATACAAGTGAAACATTAAACGAATTTACAATCACTGTACTAAAATTAGAGTACAAATTTAGAATTTAAGTTAAATATAGGCGTTTTTATTTGCATCGAATTTAAGCAAAGTAAATGTATACTTTTATATCTAGACTTTAGATTAAATCAAGTGTAACACTAGCGTATAGCCAGAAAACTCTCTGGAAAACTTTATGCGTGCAGTTGAGTGCTGATTAGACTACGTAGGAAATTAAGGAGTAGGATCACAATGCTCAACATTACGAAGCCCAAAAGTTATTTAAATTAAATTAACAAATATTGTAAGTAAATAACAATAGCCAGCTTTAGAAAAGCATTTTTATTCAGACTATAAAAAATAATCCTGCATCTATTTTAGGTGTGCCAGCTGCCACTGTTCTTAAACGGCTCTTTATCAGATGAAATCATTCGGTAACAAGCCTGTAAATTTCCATGTAAAACAGGTACATCTGTATAAATAAATTGATATGATGAGCTATTGATCAGCGATTTATGTAAATGACTCACTTCAGATGTAAGTAAATGCTCATTGCTGCGCTGTTTGGGGGGGGCGGGGGACGTGCTGATGACGTTTGGTCTACTTTCTGTGTGTTTTGGTGTGTGCTGATTAGACTACGTAGGAAATTAAAAAGGAGGAAGTAAACAACAATAGCCCACGTTTAGAAAAGCATTTTTGTTATATTATTCATTTTTATTATTTATTATCATTATAACAAAGAATACCAGTTAGAAATAAATAAAATAAAAAATTTAATACCTCAGCTGTTTTAACTATTACAGAGACATCACAACCAGCAGTAGTTTTCAGAAATTCTTTACAAGGTGAGGCTGAGTTGGCCGGTGTTATGCGTAAAGCGCCTGAGAATTTCCTGAAGCTCAAATTATAAAAGAAAAAATATATGAATTAATTGTAGTAGGCTGTTATGATCATCATGATTTTCCTTAATAAATAACAAACATTTTAACAAATTACATTTTTGCACCCCAGTAGCACCCCTGTTCTGTTGAGCTGTACCACTGCCGCAAAACCTTATGAAATACAAGTGAAACATTAAACGAATTCACAATCACAGTACTAAAATTACAGTACAAATTTAGAATTTAAATTAAATATGAGTTTCTTATTTATGTGGCAGGGTAAGTGTTTGTTTTGATTTCTGATTTGTTGGGGGTGTGGTTATCAGATTAACGAGGGGAACACAGTCTATTTAAGGACCCTTATTTTGACCAGTGGTGACGTGTTTGTGGTGTCTGGGTCCTCTTCAACCTGGCGTGTCCCTTTTCGTTCCTGGTTATTAAGGTAGGCTTGGACTCTGTTGACTGTGTAGCTAGGTGAATAGCTTAATGCTAATCAATACTATTTACAGTTTAATTCTAGTGGAGGTGACGGCATGGATGTGATTATTGTTCAGTGTGGAATATGTAGACATTGTTAGTTCTCGGTGTGTGTGTGTGTATGTTGTTGTTGTGTTCTTTTTCTTTCCTTATTGTTTTGATCAGGAGCCAGGCACGGTGCAGGACAGGGGAAGCTGGCTGCATGCATTTGTGGTGTGTGCTTCACCGATTGCAAGTGTATCAACACAATCCTTTCTTGTAGTGAGTGCATGGCCTTTAATTTGATGTGAATTTGGGTGGGTTTTGGATGATTTTCTGAGCTGCAGCCGGCCTGCTTTGTCCTGTCAGTCTCTGTTCCCTTTTTCCCTTTTTCCCCTCCCTGAGGAGTGTTATTATTAATTAATTTGTGTCTCTTGGGAGCAAATAGATATTTGTTGTTTGTTTTTAATAAATAAAACATCCATTTTGTATTGCTACCCACGTCTCAGTTAATCTTTATTCTTGCCTTTGATAGGCGGAGCTTACCTGTGTGTCTTTATTGGGAGTATTTCCCTGGCGCCCCACCAGGGTGGCGTAGTCAGATTAAGTTAATTTTGCAAATTCCCGCCTTTCGGGATATTACGGTTGCCACATTTATAAAAAAAAAAAAAAAAAAAAAAACTACAAGATAAATACAGACATACAAAAGGATATATATATATATATGTGTGTGTGTGTGTGTGTGTGTGTGTGTGAGACTGCTGTGGAGTTTTGTTTCAAAATAAATTTTTGTTTTGTTTTTTTAATTGATCACCAACTTGTACTGTATTTTCTAAATATATTTTAGTCAAAGAAATAATGAGATCTCTTTTAGATTTTTTCCCCTGTAGGCTGATTTATCTAGGTATTATAAGTAAGTACAGTAAAATCTGACCGGAGCAATATGATTAAGCTCCGTAATCTGAGGAACATGTTTGTAACAAAGATCTGCATTCAGTGCATTCTCCCTGAGGGGTATGTCTCGTTTTTTAAATCGAAGTAATTGTGCTTTCTCTGCCTGGATTCTGGTAAGTAAATCCAACAACAAAAGGACAGGTTCAGTTACATGCAGGATGAAATAGTCTCACTGTTTCATTTCTAATTATTATTATTATTTTTTAGTTTTTAGTTCTTTTATTTAAAATGAGAATAAATACTTAAAAAAAATACCTTTCAGACATTTTGTAACAAACATATAAGACACTGTAATAAAGTAACCTCTGACTAAACCAAAAAAACTGCTTCCAAAATGTATATACTTTATTATGTTTATGGATAATAATTGTTTTTCTATATAAAATTTAGACCAGGACTTTCACAATTTTTACATTTAAATTTTGGATGGGCATACTTTAGAACCTCTATTTTGCCCCTCACACAATAGGAGGAACAAGGAAGCAAAAAAAAAACTGGTTCTGCAAGTGTGTAATAGTGTGTCTCATTACTCGTTGATTAGGAGGGTTCTCTGTAAGTCAGCTGTCAGGACAACACAAAAGGCAACAGACTTTAAACAAACCTGTTAAAGATTAGTGTGTTACATGCCAGGTGCCTGGAGGTAAGACTTCATAATTGTTATATGAAGATGCTAATGATTAAATGCATTACTTTCTTCTAATTGTTTTAATAAAAGCATTTGTGTTATTTCTGTTATTTTTTTTGCATGGAGTTACCCTATAACTGTTATAGGAGCCTATATTATTTGTTTCTATTAAATTTTATGAATACAATGAATTAGAAATTAGTACTGAAATGTACTCATTTTAAGATATTAATATATTAAGATAACTAAATTTAAGAGATTTACAGTATCCTAAATTTTTTAATTATGAAAGCAAAGAAATAATATGGTCTGAAACATTTACAAAAAGTTACAACAAATAACAGAAAAATATTTCTTAAAGGATTTTTTTTTAATCTGAGAAATTGTGTTGTACATTGTAAGCTTTTTTCATAACCATTAACAAAGAAATGTGGCAGAAATCTGTAATCGGTTCTCCTTTATTTTGCAGTTGCTTGGTTCAACAGAGCCTAAATGCAATTCATTTTACTGCACAATTATTCTCTGCTATTCAGTACCAAAATTATTTTTGCTCAGTTGAGCATTGAGGAATGTTTGATGCTATGCTGTGAGCGAGAAGAAGTTTGGCAAACGTTTAAATTACATGCAAAATGCATGTTTTATCATTAAATCTTAAGACGACAGTGCTCTTCCTTGAATCAAAAGACTGCAAAAATTATGTGAATGTTGTGGTGTTTTCTAATGTGATGTTGCATCAAGAAAACAGAAGTCGGGCCAACCATGCAGCTTAATTAACATTACCATCACTTAGTCAACAATTATTATTAACATTCATTAGTAAGGTATGTTATTGTCTTTTCACTTGCCTTGCAGACAGATTCTAATAGTTTGAGTACAAACAAAATATGTTGAATACAATAGTATGCAGTTATGTTTTATGGGGAATAGCATACATGCATTACATGTAACTGTAAATGAGGACAAGACAGGACATGGACACCCAGTGACAGATGGTCCTAGTATAACTTGGAGTTACAGTTATAAAAGCATTTAAAATATCAATTTAGTTAATATTTACAGTAGATAATCTGTCTGTGGGGAGAAAAGTTTTTTGTTGTTGTTGTGAGGGCCATTGATGGTTCATTAGTTTTTAGATCAAACAATTTATAACAAACAACAACAATCCTTTGATCCTTGACAGCGCAGACAATGTGGATGCTAAAAAATCTTGTTTTTAAGGCTTTTCAAAATTTTACTACACATCAATAGTAGTGAAAGTCTTTATAATAAATCTTCATAAAAAAAAGTCTATATGTCTGTTTGCTTTTGACAGTACACACCCAGAGTGAAGAAGAAGAAAGGGACTGAAATGCATAGTAGCAGGATGGAGATGGCACAAATTCAGGAGGAAAGAAAACCAAAAAGGGAGTCAAATCAATCACGAACTGAAAAGTAATCAAGACAATATATCAAATACCTAAAATACTAAGAAGATCTTTGTAAGTACTCTATTAAGTACCAGTTTTTGCAATGGGTATCTTTAATTAGCAAACTGATTATGCATACTACTTATTTAGTCTTTCTTCAAAATGGTAATATTATTGACGAAATATATTCAACATATAGACTAAAATAAAATAATAATAATAATAATAATAATAATAATGTAATACTAAATGTAAGGAAATGGAATTTCCCTTCATGCAACGCAGATGTGTGTATCATTGTCATTAAGGCAACTGCAGTTTGCAATCTGTGTGAACATCATGGTCAGTGCAGGTAAGATTTTTTTTTTTTTATGCACAACTATACTTATTATTTACATTGTATTCTTAATTATGATTCATTATAAAAGGATAATAATTTTTTTTTTTTTGGTAACTGAATTGCTGACCAACAATCGCATTGTCACCACATTTATCATCCAAGTTACACTGGTTTATACCAAATCACTCGTTCTAATACTCTATGGTTTCCATAGCAACAAGAAACTTATAGAAGATACTTCACATAAACAAATTGTACAGTATGTTATTAGTGAAACTGTGAAGTGCTTTTTTGGGTATCTTTTTGGTGTCCCATGTATCAGCTCCTTAAATCAGTTGTTTTGTTTTTTCCATATGGATTTCTTTGATGAACATGTATCTTGATTAAAACATGTGAAATGTAAAATTTACTTTAAGTTACAAGGGTAGTAAAAGTAAAAATTCCACCATTTTGTCAAAATTGTAGAACAGCATAATTTCAGCAGCTCTCCAATTTTCAATTTAGAAACATTTACATTTACAATCTGAAACATTTAAACCTCCTACGTTTTACAGTCTTTCATTCGCTTTTTCCTGACTGCCGTTTGGCTGTCACCATGTAATTGGATTGCCTTTGTTCCTAAACCTTTCTAAACCTTTTACTTAACGTAAAGATGTAACTTCATCAATCAAAGAAATTATGTAGATAAGCATTAGAGTTCAATGGCCAATTCAATAATTTTTTGTATCATTGTACACTAATTTGCATATGTACCCTTTTCCATTATGCATTACTTTTAGTTGACATAAAATTCTGTTATTAATATTCTGTCATTAGTTATTAACATTGCTTCATTGTGGTAACATTTTAGCCTATTCACAAATGATCATGCTTGTAAACCCAGATGTTACAAATGTTCTTTATCTTGATTCTGTAGCAAAAACTTCAGAATACTTGATGCTGTTTCCAGCCATTTTCCTCATTCTTATGTGTGTAGTAGACACACAGGGACTTCCTAAAATTTCAGACTGGGTTGTAGAGGTAAACTTCTCTTTAATATTAGAAAATGACCTAAAGAAGCTAAACAGTATCCAGACATACATTCTAAGCTTAAAATTTTAAATAATTTAACTTGTATTTGAAAACAAGAAACTAAATTTTCTGCACGTCTGTACATGTGTCTAATAGTCTAATGAATTTCCTTTATTATTGTTTTGTTTATCCAGTTTAGCAATACAGAGGGACAACCACATAATTTAAGAGAAAAACAAGATGGTAAATAAAAATCTATTGTAAAAGCATATAACACAATTTCACTTTAAGTAATAATATATAGTGTCCTCCAGAATTATTGAACCATACACAAAAACAAATCTGCTCATGAGGTTTTCATTTAAAATATTTACGCTGTTGGCAAATGATATATGGTATATCACTAAATCCTATTATCATTATCACAGATTTTGCGATATTCATGTCAAACTCCATATTTGAGCTTATTTGACCTCATGCACAAACCTTTAACAATTTTAAAAAGCCTAAAAAGTGTTCTGCATAAAATGAGGAAGCAATATTTTCAAGGCTGGCAATTATACCGGAGGGCATAGCAATCTGTATTTTTGTTTTTGCTAACTAAATAGGTAGTTGGTTGATTGATTGATTGATTGATTGATTGATTGATTTCCAGGTAACACAGATATACAAGAATACACCATAGTGGTTGAGGTGAATGTATCACAGTTGATTTTGATTGAACAAATAAAATCATCATTGAAGAACATCAGTTTTCCATTTCAACTAGACAACACCACAGACATTGAAGGTTTCAACATTACAACAGGTAAAGCTAATCTTTTATTAAGGTTGTGCTTTGATTTTTTTTGCTTTTAATAACTATGGGAATTACACCAGATGATATTGGGTATGGAAATCCCAAATATACCACAAGTGAAATGTAGTCAGAGAAACATTGTGAATTGGCGCCTATTGTACAAGCCTGTAGGGGCAGTGTTAACATCTGCCGTTGCTTCTATTTGTCAGCTAATGACATAAATATACTAAATGATCAGGTTTTTCCATCAATAGATTTTTAATGTGACTCTGAATGGAAATCAATGTTGTGATATTGTACAAGCTTATCAAAATGATGTCATGGCCATAATTAAAAAAAAAGGTAGTCCAACAAAAAATTAGTGAGTGATTTATTTATTTATTTTTTGGCTGGGCAGAGTTAATTTTCATTCCGAGGCTTTCATCATAGTGTAACAAAAGTGTTTGTCCTTCCCTTAGGAGATTGTGAGCTTGGTTCCTGATGAGTAAAATTTAAGTAAGCTTAGGTAATTTAGGTAAACTAATTCATGCTGAATAGGGCAGATTGGAGATTCCCCAGAAGTACGTTGTTATGCTGCCTTGGGATAAGAAGAAGGTAAAAAAAAAAAATTGCGTGTCTTGAAAAAAGCTAATGAAAAATGCTACTTTTGTGCTACTCTGCATGATACGTAATATGGCATTAATGTAATGCCAAAAGTCCATCAAAAACCTTTGCTTATTTGTTCTGTTTAATCTGCATCAGAAGCACTTTGAATTGCTTTAAGTGTTCAGGTCTATTTTTCTAGCCAGGGGTGACTTATTGTCAAAGAATATAATAGAATATTGTTACATCCTTCTGGGGCATTGTGTTGTTTAAAGATTGTATTTCTCAGATATTATCAACTGTATTGAGTTTGCAGTGTTTATTGCACATATTCTCAACTCAAAAGCTTAGTGTTCAAACACCAGGTGTGTATATCTACAATGGGCCATATTAAGTTACACATAAAGTAAGGATTTAATATTAAAACCGCTCATATTGGTATAGAGACCGCAGATGTTTTTTAGATAGTTGCATGTAATTGTTTTGCATGTGCCTAAATGAGAAGCAAAACGTATACCTGCACCACAAATTTCATTAGGTAGACCTGTTCAACTGTTTTAAAACGTAAATATCTAATCAGGCCATCTTATGGCAGCAACTCAATACATTTATGTAGCCATGGTTAAGACAATCTGTTGAAGTTTAAACAAAGCATCCAAATGTGAAAGAAAGGTAATTTTATTAACTTTAAATGTGACACCAAAGTAGTAGTTGGTGCCAGATGGGCTGGTCTGAGTGTTTTGGAAACTGCTCATCTACTGGGATTTTCACACAACCAGTTCTATGGTTTATAGAGAATGGCCTAAAAAGATGAAAAGATCCATTAAGTGGCAGTTCTTTGGGGGAGAGGCCTTGTTGATGGCAGAGGTCAGAGGAGAAGGGTCAGACTGATTTAAGCTAATAGAAAGGCAAAAGTAACTCAAATCAAATCTTGTTACAATTGAGGAATGCCAAAGAAGATCTCTGAATTCACAACACATAGGCAGATACTGCATGCTACAACAGCAGAAGGCTACACGGGGTGCCACTCCTGTCAGGCAAGAAGTGACAACAAATCGCATGGCTCAACAAAATTAGACAATAGAAGATAGGGAAAAAAAACATTGCTAGGTCTGATGAGTCTTGATTTCTGCTGTGACGTTTAGATGGTAGGGTCATCATTTGTTTTAAAACAACATGAAAGCATGGATCCACCCAGCCTTGCATCAATGGTTTAGGCTGGTGTTTGTGGTGTAAGGTGTGGGGGATATTTTCCTGGAATACTTTGGACCCATTAGTGTCAATTCAGCATTGTTTAAATGCCACAGCCTATCTGAATATTGTTGCTGACCCTGTAATAATAATAATAATTTGTTATTATTAATTGCCATACAGTATATTGGAAATATTCTACAATATAATTTAATCGATTTTTTTCATTTTTCTCATACGTCTCTTGTTTTTAGGTATGCTTCTTCAATATACATTTACTGTCCATTTTTCAGGCTTATAGATAGATAGATAGATAGATAGACTTTATTGATCCTGTGAAGGGAAATTATTGAATTACAGCAGCAGTACAGTAGGTTACACAAACAGTAGTAGAACCAATATAAATTAATATAATATTGCTGATAATGCTACGTAGAAAAAACACAGTGAAACCTGGAAATTCAAAAAAAAGAAAATAAAATGAAATGTGCAATTTAAGCAGGTGTTATTAGTTATGGCTGGTGGTTCGTAGGTGGACATCTAGCTATTAAAAACCCCTCCCCAAATTAACAATTAATCTCCTGTGTAAATTATCTCTGAATAGTAATATCTTTAATATCTTTTATGTGTCTTCAACTGTGGCTCATTATAATATTCAGTCCTAATTAGAATAAACTTTTTAGAATGTTTGAGAGAAAACTTACTAAACTGTATTTGAATCTAATTGAAATGTTTATCTGTTTTTTTTTTTGGTTTTTTTTTAGATATACTTTTCTTTTTGAGAAGTACTAGGAGCTAGAAGATATTTTCACATTATCTCAAAATAGATTTAAAATTATGTAAATAGTATTTTACTGTAACTTAATTTATTTTTATTTTTATTATTTTCCCTAGTATGCAGTTGGAATGGTACTGAATATAAGTGCATGTGTGAGGACCAGTATTTCTGGGCATGTGAAAAGTGCATGGTATACAGATCTTGTGATAATGTCACCAATGACTTTTGTGGTTGCATCAATGCTCTTCCAAATGATGGACAGTTCTGCCAACTAATCAATGAACTGACATGTATGTATGATATAAATAAAGCACATAGAAATGCAAAGAAAAGTCACATAAAAATTTTCAAAAATAGCTATTTTAGTTGATAAGTAACAAGTTCTGCTTTTTTGATTTTTAAAGAGCAGTGCATATTTTTTTATAGAATGGACAAAATTAGGCAATGAATATTATGCCATTTGTGCATACTAAATTGTGTTACCCACCAAAATAATTTAACCAGCATAACAAATGCTGACACTCTTAATAAAAAAACAAACGTGTTAAAGGTATATAGTTATATACAATTAATATTACATCATTTACATGTGTCAGGACATTTGGAATAAACTAAATTATATTTTACATAATCTTGGTGTTCTTACTTTATAGATACCTCGGCATGTGCATCTTCAACAACCACAATAGGTAAATTCCTTGGGATGAACTTATTAGTGTCTTATCAATCATAACATTAAAAAGATGAAGTAAAAAGCATTAACGATTGAGTTAAATGGTACATTATGGTGGATAGAAAACAGAACATAAGTGATAGCTAGAAGGTCACAGCATTTTCAAAAATCTCAGACTTGCTATATTCTGTGATAAGTACATACCAAAAATGGTCTAAGGATGGACAACCAGTGAACTACTATCAGGGTCATGGACAATGAAAGATAAAGTGTTATTTACTTATTTATTTTACATATTCATCTTCGGGTCTTGAAGCCAAACATCTTTTATCTATACCAAAAACAGATAAATTGGCCTTGCCATGCTATTTTTCAGCAATGTCATTTGACCTGCAAGAATGCATTTTGTCTAATTGTAATATATTTTATCTAATTCATCTAATATATGAACAGAGAACCTTGATAGTGGGACACTGTAAGATCTCTTGCTGAAATTACTATGTTTGATTGATTCTTGAAATTCAAGTACTTTGTCAAAACTCCTACCTTCACTTTTACAGACACCACAGCTGCAAACAATGGTGATTTAACCACAGGCACCAAAGCTAACCACACCAAAACCACTGCTGCCATAGCAGCCCTAAGCTCAGACACTACTAATTTAGCAGCAACAACTGCTGTAACTGTACTCAATGCTACCACAACTACAGCCCCAATCAGTACAAATCAAACAGAGATGACAACCATCACAAACCCAGCCACCAACACCATACAAATCGCAAATGCAGACACTACACAAGCCATCAACACCACATCTTTAGATAGTGCTACTACAAACATAGACGAAATGATCAACGATATCTCATACACAACTGATACAACTGTAGATACCACAGGCACCACAATCATACCTACTACATTTGAAGACACCATACCCAAAGTTGCCTCAACAATATCCACAAAACTCGCAAGTGATACAACAGATTTCACAGCTACAGCTCTTCAACCTACAACCAAAACATCCCCAGTTACCACACATACTGCACCTAGAGACACAACACAAATGATCTCTGCTACATTTATAGAGACTACCACTGCATCTATGACTGAAGCCAACAAAGTCACCACAATTATGATGACTACAAGCAGAGATGCAACAACCACAGATGACAGAATCATAACTGCTATGACCACAGACACTATATCCATAGATACCCCAATTCCAGCTACAAAAAGCACAGATTTCCTAGCCACAACCATCACAATTCCAGTCACCAATATCACAGGCATCATGGCTACAAACACTACACAAACCATCACCACTGCAACCATAGATACCATTACTGAAACTGTGGCCAAAATAAACAAAGCCACCACAAACCCTACAATGACAGCTACGACTAGCACAACTGCTACAACCACAGAAACTATATTGACAGCTACCTCTACTCCAGCCACAAAATACACAACTGATGTAACCACAGACACCACAAGCAAAATTACTGCTTCTGTAACTTCTGACATAACATATACAAACACTCCATATAGAACCACATACACCATAGCGGACCACACCACAACTACTGCCACCATAGCAGCCACAAACACAGCCTCTACAACCAGAACAGCTGCTGACAATTTACTCACCTCTACCCAAAGTACAGCCACAAACAGTATAACTCGTCCAGTGTCTACAACCATCAAAAACCCAGCCACCAACACCTCACACATTGCAACTACAGGCACCACACAAACCATCACCACCACGTCTACAGATATTGCTATAACACCCATAGACACAACAAGGAAAGATACCTCATACACAACTGCTACAAACCCAGTTTCCACAGATACCACAACCATAACTGCTAAAACAGGCATTATACCCACAGATACCCCAATCCAGGCCACAACAATCACAACTGATAAAATCACAGATGTCACAAGCTCACTTTTCCAAACCATAACCATCACAATCCCAGTCACCAATACCACAGAGATCCCAACTACATTTAATACAACAACCACAGATCCAGTTACCGCAACGATGGCCAAAACAAACAAAGCCACCACAATCATAACAACTGAGACAATGGCAGATACTCCTAGCACAACTGCTACAACCACAGAAACTATACACATAGCCACCCCTACTCTAGCCAAAGGAATCACAACTGATATAACCACAGACACCAAAAAAGCAAATACTGCTTCTGTAACTTCGGACATAACATATATAAACACTGCAGATAGAACCACATACACCACAACTGACCACACCACAACTACGGCCACTATAGCAGCCACAAACACAGCCTTTACAATCAGAAGAGCTGCTGACACTTTACTCACCTCTACCCAAACTACAGCCACAAACAGTATAACTCATCCAGTGTCCACAACCACCAAAAACCCAGCTACCAACACCTCACACATTGCAACTACAGGCACCACACAAACCATCACCACCACATCTACAGATATTGCTACAACAAAGAGAAATACCTCATACACAACTGCTACAAACCCAGTTTCCACAGAAACCACAATCATAAGTGCTAGAACAACAAGAATTATATCCACAGATACCCCAAGTGCTGACACTTTACACACTGCTACCCCAACTACAGCAACAACCCGTAAATTTCATACAGAGATCACACCCATCACAATTCCAGCTACCAACTTACCCCACATTACACCCACTGACATCACAAAAAACATCACCATATCTAAAGATAGTGCTATCACAACCCTAAAAAAAACAAAGAGAGATACCTCATATACAACTGCTACAACCACAGATGCCACAGACACCCCAATCATAACTGCTATATCAACACACACTATACCTCTTGCTGCCTCAACAACATCCATAGAACTTGAAACTGATGCAACCACAGATTTTGCTACTACAGCCCTTCAAACCACAACCATCATATTACCAGTTAGCAATAACACACACACAGGAACTGGAGACACAACACCAACTATCACTGCTACAACTGTAGAGACCACCACTGCAACCATGGCTGAAACAAACAAGTTCACAACAATTGTGATGGCTACAAGTAGAGATGCAACAACCACAGATAGCCCAATTATAACTTCTATAATCACTGACACTAAACCCACAGAAACCACTATTCCAGTTACAACAATCAAAACTGATAAATCCACAGATGTCACAAGCACAGACTCTACAAATGCAACTAAATTCACATCTTCTGTAGCTACACACCACATAGCTACAACTATTGCAGATATAACTTCAGACATCACAGGTGTCCACACCACAACCATTGCTACCATAGAAGCCACAACTACAAATACCACAATCATAACAGGTACAACTGCAGACACTGCTACCCCAACTATCGCAACAACAAGCACAACTCAAACAACCATCACAAATCAAGCCACCAACACCACAGACATTACAACTTCAAACACTACACAAACCATCTTGGCCAGAATTTTAGATACCACTATTATAACCATAGATAAAACAATTAACACAACACCCACTGCTGCCTTAAATACAGCTACAACATTTACAAATAATGCCGCCCCAATTGTCACAACTACAGCTCTTCCAACCACAACCATCACATTCCCACCTACTAACGCCACAGACACTGTAATTACAGACACCACACCAACTGGTATACCGTTAGAGACAATTACTCCAACTATGGCAAAAACAAACAAGTTTACCACAATTATGATGGCTAACAGCAGAGATGCAACAACCACAAATACCACAATCGTTACTGCTATGACCAAAGACAATAAACCTACGGCTACCTTTATTCCAGCTGCAACAATCACAGCTTATAAAAACACAGATATCACAAGCAAGGATCTCCAAAACGCAACTGTTAAAACTACAGACACCAAAAACACAATTATTTCTTCTGTTACTATGAACACTGCAGCTAAAAACACAGCAGGTATAGCCACAGGCACTGGAGACACCACAGTTGACCACACCCTAACCACTGTTAACATAACAGCTGCAACTGCTGACACTTTTCAAGCTGCTACTACAACAACAGGCACCAACACAGACATTACAATAGCATCAGCCACAACTGCTGACACTTCCACTATAATCATAACTGCTGACACTTTACTCACTGCTACCCCAACTACAGCCACAACTCATACAGAGATTACAACCATCACAAACCCAGCCACAAACACCACACACATTACAACTACAGACATCACACAAACCATCACCACAACACCTATAGAGAGTGTTGCTACAACCATAGAGACAACAAAGAAAGATACCTCGTACACTACGTCGACAACTACAGATTCCACAGACACCATAATCATACCTGCTATATCCAGAGAGACTATACCCACTGATGCCTCAAAAATTACCACAAACTTCACAACTAATACAACCACAGATTTCACAACTACAGCTTTACAAACCACATCCATTACATTGCCAGTTACCAACAACACACACACTACAACTAGAGATACCAAACCAACTATCAGTGCTACAACTATAGACACCACCACTGCAGCCACAGCTGACACAAACAAGGTCACCAAAATTAGGATAGCTACAAGAAGAGATGCAACAACTAGAGATACCACAATAATAACTGCTATGAAGACTGGCACTATATCCACAAATACCCCAGTTTCACCTACACCATTCACTACTGATAAAACCTCAGATGTCACAAGCAAAAGTCTACAAAACACAATCACCTTGAGAACTACAACTGCAGACACCAAAACCACAATTGCTTCTTTAGGTACTATAGACACCACAGCTACAAACACTGCAGATATAACTACAGACACCATAAACCACCACACCACAACCACTGCTAATGTAACAGCCACAACTGCTGACACTTTACCTACTGCTACCACAAACACAGCCAAACCAAATACAACTTATACAGAGATCACAATCATCACAGTCCCAATCACCAACAGCACACACACTGCAACTACAGACACCAAAAATATCATTACTGTCACATCTGCTCCTCCAATCATCAACAAAAACAAATATACCAAAAACACTGCTACAACCACAGATATCACAATCATAACTGGTACATCCACAGACACTATATCCACTGCTGCCCCAACATCAGCCACGACATTCACAACTGATACAGCCACAGATTTTACAACCACAACTTTTCAAAACACAATCATCACAATCCCAGTTATCAACACCAAATACATCACAACTAGAGACACCACACCACCCATCACTGCTACAACTATAGAGACCAGTACTGCAACCATAGCAGAAACAAAAAAAATCTCCACAATCATGATGAACACAAGAGTAGATGCAACAACCACAGATAACACACTCATGACTGCTACAACGACTGACACAATACCCTCAGAAAGCCCAATTCTAGCTACAACACTTTCAAATAATAGAACCACAAATAACCCAGCTCTCCAAACCCTCTTTATGACTGCTACAACCACAGGCATTACAAATGTGTTTGCATCCACAGCTTCTGGAACCACAGAAGCTGTGGATGCAAACACATTTGCATCCACAGCTTCTACACGCATTGCAGATATAACCACAGATAACGAAGCTAACCACACCACAACCATTGCTAACATAGCAGCCGCAAACACAGACACCACAATCATAAAAGCTACAACTGCAGACACTAAAATCCAGACAACAACCACAAAAAGTACATTTGTTAAAACCACAAATATTGCAGTTATAGTAACCAACACCACAACAATGGCAACTAAAGACACACCACCAACTATGACCGGCACAAATATAAAGACCATGACTACAGATGAAGTACAGAAAGGGTCCATACTTACATCCTCTACCACTAGATATGCCACAAACTCAGATACTAGCGGCACAGCTTTTTCAACCACAGTTCCGACAATCACAGTGGCTAAAATCAGAGATCCTACAACTCCAACCATTAGAAGCACACCATTGATAACTACAACTACAAAGCATAAAATTGAAGCCCCTGTAGCCTCAACCACACGCACAGCTGCCTCAACTAAAACCACCATAATAGTAAGTTCTACATCCACAGAAACCAAAAACAAAACAGCTCAAAACACCATGCATGCAACCACAGCCTCTACAACCCCAAATACAACAGCTACCATGACAGCCAATATAACCACCAATACACCAATGGCAATAATCCCAGTTGCAAGAACTACAGGCATTCTCACTCCAAAAATAACCACATCAACCACAAGCCCAGCTAAAACAACTGCCCAAACTACAGCCATTACAGCCACACATACCACAGCTACAACAACCACAATAAAAGCCATCATAACTCCGACAACCACAGCCACGACCACAGCTCAAGGTAAGATTTCAAACCCTGTTGAAGTTATTATAAATTGTTATTTTGTATAGTGTAATGTTTCTTTGGAAAGTGCCCATGACTGTTAATATTCTGTGTGATATTAAGCATGGATTTGAATCATTTAATCTTTCTTTAAAACACTTAATAAATCTGCCACCCTTTTTGTTTGCCAATTAAAGTATATAAAGTATGATTGCTCAGTTTTTTTTTTTTTTTGGTTATCATCATCCTCATCATCATCATCAAAAGTATTTCTGTAATCCTATCTATGTGCTATTCACTTATACATTTCATGGCTCATGAATTATTATATTAATGTATATATTTTTAGATTTATTACTGTAGTTTTTTATTTTGAAAAATTCTACACATCCTTTCTAGTAAAGTTTAAATACATACGTTTTACATTTGTTCTGACAAACCTAACAAATACGGTAGGTGCATAATTATACAGTATAGTTCAAATTTATAATTACCCAGATACCCTGAGAATACATGTAGCAAAATATAACAAGAACTAACATAAATCAACATAAATTATATATCAACATATTATAAAATGCATGTACAGGATAAAGCTACAACTTTCCCAACCTCATTTTACCATTCTATGTGCTTGTTGTTTTCTGATTTTCCCATTGTTTTAACTGCTTAAATCTACAGTACATCACTTACATGTTTGTCAAACCTTTGTCATTTTTTTTCACCCACAGACATCCTTGTCATATATTTCTCATTGAAAATAAACCAACAATTTGACACTGCACTTGTTGATAAAACAAGTGCAACCTTCAAAAAAGTTACGGCAACAATTGAGAATTCAGTAAGTTGCAGTATTATGATACAGTAAATCTTTCAATATAATACTTTATTTATTATTGAAAGTAGTAGCAGCAGTAAAAGTAGCAATTTCCTAATTTTTTTTACATCTTGTATCATTTTATTTTTTTATTACTGTTCTGTTATAGTAATAGTAAGGGTAAACGTTGTAATATTGTTTGTTGTACATACTTTTGCTTTTATTTAGAACAAAGTACAGTTCCTAATTGTGATCACCAGCTACAGTGGCTTGCAAAAGTATTCAGCCCCCTTGAACTTTTCCACATTTTGTCACATAACAGCCACAAACATGAATCAATTTTATTGGAATTCCACATGAAAGACCAATACAAAGTGGTGTACACGTGAGAAGTG
>JAOVVA010247825.1:0-18426 GCA_028565275.1 Leiocassis micropogon | reverse complement strand
CTGTATTCAGGGTCACGGGGACCTGGAGCCTATCCCAGGAGGCTTAGGGCACGAGGCGGGGTACACCCTGGACAGGGCGCCAATCCATCGCAGGGCACACACACATACACTCACTCATTCACACAGTACAGGCAATTTGGGAACGCCAATTAGCCTAACCTGCATATCTTTGCACTGTGGGAGGAAACCGGAGAACCCGGAGGAAACCCACCAAGCACGGGGAGAACATGCAAACTCCATGCACACACAGACGGGAATCGAACCTGGCAGGGAATCGAACCCGGACCCTGGAGAAGCAAGGCGACAGTGCTAATCACCACTGTGCCAATCAATCGTGGAGTGTTTTGAAACTTATTTCCCCCCCAAACATACTAGGCAATTTAAAAACTTTTACAAAATATAAAAAGAGGATGAGATAAATCTGATTTGTTCTGCCTAAACCTCCTATCACAACATATTCGTATCTGCTCAGATCTCAGATCTCATGCATGCATCTCTCACTATATAAACATTTGCATTCTTTTACTGTATTACTGTAATAAAATATTTAATACAGTTAATTACTATTTGAAGCATTACAATTAGATACTCTTAAATAATTCACATAAATAGTTTAAATTGCCAGAAAGGTCAAGTTCATAACAGACGTCCTAATAGTCTACATTGATCACACCGAGTAATCGATAGTGTATATTGATTAATTAGATGTCTCCATGTTGGTGAGTTTCTGAGACGATTTCTTTTGACGTTATTTTTCCAGGAAAACCGTCTGGGTTAGCGGCTCACCGGCTCCACACATATATCTGATGTGGCACAAGACCAGGTCATCCATCCGTTCATCCACTATCTACATCTACATCCTATGTAGGGTCACGAGCACATGCCCTTACACACCCAAATATACAATCCACGCACAAGGAGAGATGCAATCCATCAGTGGCTGGGGTCGGGACCCTGACCAGGACTCACGCCTAATTGGGGCCGTGCCGCATGCAAGCCAAAAGTCCAGACAGGAATCATTTTAGGAATTTTATAACCTCTACTATTATGTGGTGTGGGTTTTAGTAGTTCGGTCCTTTTTAATGGAAGGAATTATTAATATCGTTTTATCCCTTTCAGGTTTAATTCACCTCTTATACTTAAAATTTATGACTTAAATAAAAGAGTTCCTAAAAATATTTAATTGAAGAACATCTTGCTTTTTTTATCTATTATACTTCAAGTTATAAAAATGTTTAAAAAAAAAAAGCTATCACAGGGAAACTTTCCTTTTCTGTATTACAAATATACAAAGCGGCACGGGGTTAGAATGTGCCCCTGCCTTGTGCCCAAAGTCTCCTGGGATAGGCTCCAGGCCCCCCACGACCATGTATAGGATATTCATTATATCCATTGAAGCTGATCAACTTTAATGTAATCAGTGATATTATTATTTCAGATTGAAGCCCATGAACATTCCTGCCTGTCTTTCAGTACGGTAGAACTCTCTGCAGAACTTAATACAACAAAATCTAATTTTGTACAGTGGTCTTACACCATGTTGTCGCTGAGTGAATCACCAGTCAAATACACTCCCTGTTCGGTAATCGGAGATTGAATCACAGATGAGACATCGAAAAAGTTGATCAGATAAAGACTTTTGAAAAAGATTTCTGATGAAGAAGTTTACTCGTACTACTTCACAATGAAACTATTAAGTGTTCCCAGTAGAAATATTCAGTTCAGCTTTTCTAATTAATATCTGTTGGTGAGCAAGAGCAAGTAGCTTAACAGAAGCTTTTTTTTTTTTTTTAAGTAAATTACTAAATCTGGCACATAACTGTTCATAACATTGCTTTCATTCAACATTTTGATTACAGTGCAGGTTAAACTTCAGGCAGATATTCAAGCACTGCAAAGGTTTCAATGAACAGCGGACGAATAAAGACGTGCCCACAGTTTGACACATCTGCAGTACACTGTCAAAACCTCTAGTTTGTAATCCGGCACATATCTGCTCATAACTTCCCCCCTACTCAACATTTTGATTTCATTTATGGCGCAGGTTTAGCTTCAGGCAAATACAAGTACCTGTACTGCCAAAGTTTTATGAAATTCTTTTCAGACAATTTTGTGTGAGGCTGTGACAAATTCTGTCTGGACAGACATACTGTAAAGACAAAAAAAAATTTCTGAGACTGGTTTCGGGTCCTCCAATGTATGAAACATAAAGATATCACTGAAAGAGCGAGTTCTGACCAATAAACAGACAAACTTTGTTTTATTTTATTTTTTATAGAAGATGTATAATGCCAAAACATGGTGTTGGTGCTAAAAAGTGAATTTTCAGAAAGGATCATATAACACCATTCTTCATAATACTCAATGTTTCTTATCTCCCGATCCATGCGTCGTTTTTTTTTTGTAAATATGCATACACATTTATATTTTTAATAGATAAATTTTATGCCCTTTTATGTAGTGTCCGTAACTTTGCTGAATTTAAATCTTTCAGTGACCTTTACTGTCATTCAGATGAAACTTGGCCAATTAAGATTTCACATGTAAAGACATAAACGTGAAAAAGTGTATTATTCTAAAATGCTAAATTGTTAAGTTGGTGATACTGCAACATGAACATGAATTTGAAACCGTTACGGACACTACAGATTTTTTGTTTTTTTGAGCTTTGACTAAAAAACATCTCATGCAAAGCACTGAGGAAGAATATCTGTTTCAAGATTCAAGATTCAAGATTCAAAGAACTTTATTAATCCCAGAGGGAAATTGCTTTGTCTTGGTTATACAGTTGCTTTGATTAATTTACTGGGATGGGAAGAAAGGAAAAGAATTTGATTAGACAGGAAAAAAATTCAATTAAAGAAATTTTTTTTAAAGAAAAATAACAATAAATAGAAGTAAAAATAGAATTAAATATAGCACGCAAAACAATAATTATTGGGCAGATTGCAAAAAAAGCTATTTTAACTGAATAAACTATAGTTTTCGATGTTTTATGGCCACATACGGTAACATAAGGTGTGTCTCTAATTTGAAGCATTTAAAGAAAATAACTGCTGTTAGTAATTTGGGGACAAAACCCTTAATTTTGCAGGGAATGCTTTAATTTAACAAACAATTTTACAGGTCATATGCTTCTAGAAGCTCGCACCAGTTTTAGTATCAATACTCATGGAGAAATATGAACGATTGGCATTGTAAATTATTATTGTTTGAAGCGAGAATGCTGAAAAAAAGGCCATTTTTGGGGCACATATAAAAATCATCTCTACAAAACGGCTGAAGTTAGCAACTTTAGGGAAGCAAGATTGGTCACTGCCATGTTGCATAAACTTCATGTAAAAGTAGCTTTTTTGGCACACACATCTATACCGATCTATACACATATACATACACACATGATGTTAACGATATACATATTTAGTGATACAAATGTGGAACATACAGTACATTGATTTTATTTTACTTTAAAACTCTACACATTCTCCGTTCTCATTGACAGAAAGTGAGTGCACCATTTAAGTAAAGAGTTTACATCACCTACACAACACAGGTTAATACATCCTTCTGTCATGTTCATTAGGGAAACGGAGACCGCACATTCACGATATTGTTGCTTTCCAGCGATGTTCAAACAAGGCTCTCCCATGTAAATTGTGTAAGGGTTGACAAGTCTGATGCATGTGTTTACTATCTCATCCCTCACCCATGGCCCTGACTGTAATTTACGCTGCATGCCCCAGAGCACAAATACTTCTGGTGTAAGTGGATACTTAGGATAATATAAGACAGTATGCACACAGTAATGCACTGTGCGGCTGTCTATCTATAGCAGGTGAGCTGTACAGTGCAGACAACTACTGTATGTGCTCAACAACAACTGGCAGAACTCAGGTGTACATCCATCCAGACTTCATCTGTGTAAGTTTAATACAGTAGGAGAGTTTAATAAAAAGGAGATTTAAGCATCGTCTCCTTCACATAAACTACCATTAATGTTTTCATCCCCAATTTCACCTACCGAAAACAGCTTCTGATAGCAGCGTAGGTTTTTAGAGGGGAAAAAAATGGTGACCATTAGGGGGTGCTGTCCCAGTCCTACAGCACATGTGAACTTGTGAATGTTTCTGCACTAATTCATGACAAATTAGGGAGATGAAAAAAGTCTGGAGTTGATTCCAAAAGTTGAATTTGTGTTTGGTGTCTGTTCATAGGAACTCTATGCGCAGTCCAAACAGGTGTAGATACAAGTAAAGGAGTCCATCAATACAGAGACACACACACAAAAAAAAAAAAATCAAAACAGACCTATCAGAGGGACAGCAGAGACTTTAGGAATGACCAAATCAACAATTTAGTACACTCCTGAAAGAAGCAAAGAACTGAAGGACTATGGAAGACAACTAAAGTGATGATCACAGAAGTTTTTCAATGATGAAGAAAAACACTTTTACCACACCTAGCCGAAAACACTCCGGTGGCGATAATTAAGCATATTAAATGTCTACAATCTGAAATTGAAAACCACTGGTGAGACTCTAGAGCAAAAACGCAAGATTAGAAAAAAAAAAAAAACTACACCGATGATCTTGTACCAGAATAACTAAAACAGAAAAATATAGAGAAGAAAAGGAAAAGGCTTGTGTATGGGTGTCAATGTAACCGAGTCACAGATGTGTATAAAAATGTGAGTGTGTATAGAAGTAGCAGGATTGATTCTGAAGTGTATAAAGCTATACTGTACCTTCTGCCAAGATTCTGTCAAATGCTCCAAAACTGACAAGGACTGCACTTACTGTACCATGAACATACCATGAAAGCTCTGTGATCCCTAAGCGGTTAATGCAATATTTCTGTTAAACCATTTAAGTTAAAGCTGAAAGTCTAGACTTCAACCATGTATTAACTTTTACAAATTTAAAATTCATTTTCATGATACACAGAAGCAAAATCATAAAAATATTTTTTTTTTGTCCAAATACTTCAGGACACAACTGTATGTCACCCCATTTCAGCATGACCTTACCCAGCTACGATCTAAGTGCTACATTTATTCATCTACCATACCCCACCCCAAAGCAGGAATCGAACCCTCCACCCTGGAGGTGTGAACCTACACCAGCGTGCCGCCTAACTACAACCTACTACTACAACGTACTGAACTATTAATCCTTACAGCTGTGCTAAATTCTTAAATCTATATTGCGAGAAGGCGTTAAATCATTTTCTGCAGCAGGAGCTCTGATAACTGTCCTGGCCACCTGAATGTTGATTTTTAAATCCATGATGCTGTGAAATACCGACATTACTTTAAAAAAATATCTAGACTGGAATTCTGCCAATTTTTTACAGGCTATTTCAGGCTTAAATTGTAATAAAAGGCAGATAAGAAGAAGCAACTTAATACTGGACCATTTTTGACTGCAGTTTGTCGAATCGCTAGAGATAAAGGAACAGCGTCTCCTTCTTTAGAGAGGGCGTGTGGTGTGAGCAGGATAGCATCTGACCCCATTTTCACTGCTGAGTCAGAACAGAGAATCCTGGGACTTGAAGTTAGGCTAAATTTTCTCTCTCTCTCTCTCTCTCTCTCTCTTCTTCTTCTTTTTTTTCTTGGCTAAATTTAGATGAAAAGAAACTCATGACAAGTTAAGCGCCTCATATACTGTAAGTGAGGCGGACAAAGAAAAAAACTGTGCAAAACAGATGAATGAATCATACGAACACAGCAGTAAAGGGGAGTCTATAGCAGGTATGTGTAGTGACAGGGACAGGGGCTGAGACTCAGACTGAGCAAAATGACATATAACCTGTTCATGGATTATATCCCATATAAAGCTACCAAAAAAAAGAGAAAAGAATCAACCATGATTAAAATACTCTCAGATGCCACTGACCCAACAACATACACTTGTACACTAAAATAAACACTTTATTAGTCTATTTAAACACCTCATGTTTTTAAACTCAAGCCACGTTTCTCTCTGCAAATGTAATTAGTCATTTAATCTTTAGTAACTCCAATTAGTGAGTCTGATCTTCACACATACACTCACACATAGGGGTGATTTAGGGTTGCCAATCCAAGTTTTGAGGAGGTGGAAGGAAATGGGAGAGTGAGGCAGAAACCTACACGTACACAGGAAGAACACGCAAAACTGCAGAAAGACAATAACTTGGGTTTCAGGGTTGAACCAGGGACCCTCGAGCACTGCCATGTCACCGTTCCATACATTATTTTATTTTATTTATTTATTTATTTTTTTGTGGTACCTGTCCATACACCCATGAATAAACTTAAATCCGTGAAGTGCGCGGATGAAGCTGTAAGTTCGGGTTTATTACGTAGATTTCCAGTGCACACTCATAAGCGCATATTAAAAATGTACAGCGTCATCTGTTGAATTTTGAGAAGAACTAGATTTTTTTTTTTACATGATATACGGGTGTTTTCCATTTAAATTTCAAAGTAAGCATATCTTCTCTTCCCGTGGGCCAACTGCAATGAAACAAAGCTTATGTTACTTCAAGCTCAGCCAAATACACCTGTGAAAACCCCATTAGAATTGGTTCAGTAGTTTTTATGTGATGCGTGCACAAACAGACAGACAAAAATTCCAAAAACCATCTTGATGTTTTACTCATCTTACATCCTCCCCAAATATTTTTTTCACAAATATCTTCATTATACAGACACGCCAACTTTACAGTTTTATTATATGTATAGATAATCTTTTTTTCAATTTTATCATTTTAATTCATACACATTCACATTTCATACAAACTTCCATAATTCTTTTGATTGTGTAAAGCTGCTTTGCAACAATGAGAGTTGTTAATAGCGCTAGACAAATAAAATTGAATTGAACTGAATTGAATAATAAGCTCCACTCTTCTGGGAAGGCTTTCCATCAGGATTTAGAGTCTTGCTGTGGGGATTTGACTATTCAGCCAAAAAAGCATTAGAGAGGCCAGGCAATGATGTATAATGAGATCTTAGGTACATTCACCACTCCAAATCATCCCAAAGGTGTTGAGGTCATGGCTCTGTGCAGAACATGTCTTCAAGGAGCTCACTTTGTGCCCAGCAGCACTGTCATGCTGGAGTAGGGCTCTACCTCTTTTTATTTTTAAGCATAATGCATAATTTTTATTTTTTTATTTTTTTTATGAATTTCTGTAATTTTTGTGAAGCTGCTTTGAGACAATGACCATTGTTAAAAGCGCTATATAAATAAAGTTGAATTGAATTGAACTGAATAATGCTACGGTATACAAAGAAAAGCTGTTCTGTATTCTTCAAATAAACTGTATTCTTTAAACATTGCGGGAACATTTTGAGCAAGAACCACACATAACTGTGATGGTTACGGGTCCACACAACAAATAAATTAATACACGTTTAGTCCAAGTCAAGTGTTTTTATTTAAATCTGAGTTTGGAAAAACCTTTCCAACAATACTAAGACCACACTGGGAATCCTACTCTCCTGGAATCCTACTCTCCTGGAATCCTACTCTCCTGGTCGAACATCCGCCATATTCCAGCTCTCAGCCAGTCTACGGTTCGGAAGGTCCCAGGTTCAAATCTCACGACCACCAAGTTGTCCCTGCAGTGCCCTTGAGCAAGGCCCTTAACCCTCAACTCAACTCCTCAGATGTGTAATGAGATAAAAATGTCAGTCGCTCTGGATAAGGGTGTCTCCCCAAATGTAAATGTACTGAGCAAGCGGGTAATCTGGGATTTCGGCATAGCTACATCATGCATCTTTTAGGAAACATTTACTTATACAATATGGAAATATGTAGTAAGCCGGATGTCCCCTACCTTAAGAACCTAAAGACCACAGGAAAAGACTGTGCTACAATCAGAGACACTGACACATTTCCTTCCTAACTGATGACCTGATGTCTGAGTGAAGAATGAGCCAGAGTGAAGACTAGAGCAACTTCAGAATTAGTTTCTGCGTACAGTACAATAACCTACACAATGATTGAGAGAAACCTGTGTGAACTACATGCTGATAGGACATTACAGTGACCAGTAGATGTGCGGTAAAGCTGTTGCCTGGGTTGTCTTCTTCCATCCTGACCATTCCCTGAATATCTTTATGGTTATGGGCAAAGCAACTTTACCAACAATATACTAAGAAGCTGTAGAAGAATTTTTTAAAAGCCAAAGATGAGGAACAGAAAAGTGATTGCCCTGAAGTGAAGTCACTGCAAGTTCAAATTCCAATCATGCCATCTCATGTCCAAGAGAACAAAACCATCTCTCTGGTGGATAACGTTTCTCTCTACCCGGCCAATCAGAGTCACACTAACCTGTTTTTAGGATCTGTTAGCTTGGTGAAATTTTTTTCATGTTATATTCAGCTGTCCTGTGACCTATCATGAGAAAAATGGTACAATGGTGGGCTTCATGTTTCAAGTGGTAGAGGGAACTCATGGGTGGGAATTGGCAAATGAACAGATAATATGGAAAATAATAAAGTACACTAATAAATTTAAGTAACAATATTTTATGTAACACAAAAAAATGATTTTTAATAATATTTCAATATTATAAGATGGATATATGAGCTGGATCCCAGCAGACTCTAGGATGTGTTAGAGTAGAAGATCTGCATCTATTATGTGATGCAATTACAACATAAACCAGAAACCAAAAGAATGTTTCCGGCGAGTATGTACTCTTTATATTTTCTTGTTACTTCTTTAGCCTAGATTGGAAGAAAATACATTTAGAGTTACTTATACACATGCACTATATGGCCCAACATTGATGGAAATCTGGCCATCACATCCATATCTGTTTTGTTTTTTCTTTCAAAACTGTTGCCACAAAAGTTCAAAAGAGAAAGAAACGCACACAGTTATACAGGATGTCTTTTTTTGCTGGACCCAAGAGGCCCAAATCTCTTTGAGAATGACAAAGCACAAAGCACGGACCATGAAAAAATGGTTTGCTAATGATGCAGTGAAAAATCTTGAGTGGCCTGCACAGAGCCCTGAACACGTCTGGGATGAACTGGAACGATAACTGGTACTCCCGGCCTCCTTACCAGACATTCGTTTCTGACCTCACTGATGCCCCTATGGCTGAATAGCTGAATCCCCAGAGACGCCTAATGTTGTATGACGTTGTCAAATAGTTGTAATTAGACTGTGACATCATCTACCTAAAACACGACATCAGACCAAAGCTGTTTTTAATATAATAATGTTAGGATAGGGGCTCCCCGAGTGGCACAGTGGTAAAAGTACTCGGTTTTTGGCCGGGTTGCTGATTGGCCGAGCTCTCTCAGCAAGGTGGGATGGGAGTCACATAAATACCAACTCTTAGCCAGTCATGTGCGTCTGTGAGCAAGTGGAAGGAGTGGATAGCGCTGTCCTCCCAGTGTCCTCCCAGTTACGCCACCTCCAACGGTGCGTGAGCAAGCAGTTAGAAAGTAATGATGTGTTTGGCTGGTGGGAGCCCCCTAGGGATGGGAATGGGAATTGGGTACGACTAAATTATGGAGAAAACCGAGGGGGAAAAAAAATGTTAAGATAATGTTAAATAAATGACTCCAAGACATTGTTGCAAAAACAACCAAAAAGCAACAAAACATTAACATTTATTTATAGCACTAACACCTTAACGTTCAAACTGCATAACAGCTCTGAAGAACAGATCTCAGACTTTAAGCAGCGCAAACCTGTACGGTACATCACTGACGATCGCATGCTGCACCTGTTTCCTGATTCAGTTATGGGATAAGTTACAGTTGTCTAATAATTTTTCACGACTTGGAGGTTTTATTTTCTGTTTTTTATTGTTTGACAAAGCAATATACAGTATGTGCATTTACTGGCCTCAACAGCAGGCTCCCTGGTGTACCAGTGGCTCCCCTTCAGCACTCTCACTGCGCTGCTGGCATTGACTTAGTGCACAGAAAAACCCTAGCATCAGCAGTAGGAGTATTTCAAGGATGGATTCCAGGGGAAATATATATATATATATTAAAAGTAATTTTGAAGTAATACTTGCAACACTATGTTAGGGTCACTGGTTCACCTTTATCCCAATGGCACGCAGGCGATATTGGTCCAACATCACTTAATGTTAGTAATTAAAAGTAATTAAAGTTAGTAATTCTAACTTTCAAAAATGACCAAACACCCCACTGTTCCAACATCTGTAATCTGGCTGAATTAACAACGCCACAATGTTTAGACGGCTAGGAACAATTAAGCTGGGACACTCCAAAAGGAAATGAGATGTTCGTAAAGAATATACGGATGTGATGGTCAGGCATCAAAAAGCCTCCAGTGTGTATTCATTCATGATGCAGAATTTGTCAATGGATTGGACAGTGGTCCAAAGTGTAACAAACTAAATATTTCACCCTGCAAAAACGTTTAGCTACAACAAGTAAAATACAAAGCATTCATTAACTTTAACAGGTTATATTTTAACTATATATCTATTCAGAGCTAGTTTCAGCATTCAAACTCACCTAATATGTCACACCTACAGTCAAACACACACCCATACACACACACACACACACACACACACACACACATCATAATCACTCTTAACTCACAACTAGCCCCAGGCTTAAAAGGCATACCTCTGTCTGTAAAAGATTAGTGAGTAGTTACGGCGTCGTAAAGACACTAATCCCATAAATGAAGGTTTAAAGGAGAAGATACTCACTAAATGTTTTCAGCGTCTAAAACCTCTACACTGCTGTCTGTGAAGTTGATTAAATGCTGAAAAAAACTTCTGCATGTTTGAGAATTGTCCCAAGGTACACAAGTGTTATAAATAATAGTAAAAAAACAGCAGTCCAACTCTGTGTGTGTGTGTGTGTGTGTGTGTGTGTGTGTGTGTGTTATAAGAAAGAAACTGAATCTAAGCACCAGGTGTGACCAGGTGTGACCAAGTGTTCCAAGGATACACACACACACACACACACACACACACACACACACAGAGAGCTCCTGGTGAGAGACTAGCTGTGTGTAGACTACGAAGATATAAGCTTACCTCCAACAAGGGCTAGACTGACATCTACTCTACAAAACACACACACACACACACACACACACACACACAAACAGGCATTCATTCCCACACATAGAGACTGTATTTAAGCCTGATCATTTTTAAACACTCTCCACAGCCTGAAAGAACACACAGTGCAGGTATCCATCTCCACAATGCAGTTCTTTAGAAGAACAACAATGCTCCAGCTACTCAATCCACCGTACACGCTGATCTCTGAGCTGGAGCGGCAGTGTCGATTTCAGGGATTTGTTCTCCCTCTTCGCACTCCCTACACCACTGAAGACACTCCCAAATTAACTAATGAACCTTTATTAAACAACCTCTTATAATACTGCTACTAAACAGAGCGACAACTCACACCTGTAGAGCTTCACTGAATCCCTGCAGTGTGTAACAACACCACCACCATGTGATTAGAAACTACAGCTGTGGAAGATTGAGACAGATCGAGACGTGTGTGTGTGTGTGTGTGTGTGTGTGTGTGTGTGTCTCTCAGCTAGGTCAGACGAAAGGCAAAGCAGAAGCAGAAGGTTGATGAGTGATGAGACCTCAGGACTTCCTGGTGTGTAATTAAGGGAAACTGGTAAATGACACAGAGACAGATTTCTGAGAAAATGACAGGGAAGTCAGGGAACGGAGACAAGAGAAGAAACTGATATTTAAGTCCATCAAAGGATGCAATTTATGTTCCTATAAGAAGGAATATATACTTCTGCCCACCGAAATGGTCCAATGGATCGGATAAGACCAGCTGTTACACAGCTGTACCGCTACACTGCGACGTGACTGGTGACGTGCTTTCTGACTAACTTCGATACGTGGATCTCTGTAAGAGGTAGTGAAGAGATGTCCAGCTAACTCCCTGGACGATGGGACAAAAACTAATAATTCTACACTGCTGGTGTAGAATTATTAGTTTTTTCAGATGGTGGCACGTGTGAAGGGGGATAATAAACAGAATTACTCTTCTGACCCCTCACTCCTGAGACCTGCATTAGTCCTAATGCACAGATCAACGTACGGCTAGACATGACATCATGCTTAATGCTGATGCACGGCATTAAAGCGACCCCAACACGAGCTACTGATAAAAGTGGAATCTTCAGCCTGGGTTACTTCATAATTTCATTAATAATGAATAGTTGAGCTGCACAATACATTTTGTGTTGTCGTTATTGTTGTTTTGTTGTGTTTTTTAAATAATAAACATACAAATATACAAATATTATGACCTCATACATTGCCTTCATACAGGAATGGTTTTACGTCTAACTAGGTCGTAAAGGTCAAAGCCTAGATTACTTCCTATTTACTAATTAGGTGATCTACATAGAATATTAAAATAAATTACAAATATATATAAAATAATATTTTAAGGTTGTTGATTTTTTTTTTAATAAGATTTGTCTTTTTTTTGCAGAACAAAAATTCACAATTCAAAACAACCCTTCACTTGACAACTTTTATTATTTTTTGGTTTAAATAGAGTTAGTGTTTATATACAGTGAAACCTCGGATTGTGAGTAATGCGGTTTGCGAGTGTTTCGCAAGACGAGGAAAGATTTTTCATCAATTTTGACTTGGAAAACGAGCAAGTCTTGGTTTACGAGTACCGAGTATCATGTATCACGCATGCGCTTCTTGTTTTGACGCCGAGCGTCACGTGATCACAACTGAGCCAATGGTTTTTCACTCTCTTGCGCTGCGGAATTGTTGGTAATCGTCTCCCCTGCTGGGTCTTAGTGCTCGTCTCTTACTGGTATAAAACAGTCTTTCCGTTAATGTGTGTGTGTGTGTGTGTGTGTGTGTGTGTGTGTGTGTGTGTGAAAAACTCAAATAAGAGATGAAGAAGGGTTACTGTGCAAGACAAGAAGGGGGAGGGGGGTCTAATTCCTCCTCTCCTCTTACTTTAGCTTCACACACACACAAACAAACAAAAACACACACACACACATATACACACACCGCCTGCGCGCATAAACGGAAACACTTATCTGTCGGGATTTATTTTTACTTTTTAAGTAAAGTGAGGGTTAATTTGTTTTCTTTTTACTTTATATTTTGTATTAATTATTTTATGTATTTATTTTTTTGAGCTGTGGAATGAATAATTTGAGTTTCCATTATTTCTTATGGGAAAACTCAATTTGGTTTACGAGTGTTTTGAAATACGAGCCCACTTTCGGAACAAATTATGCTCGTAATCCAAGGTTCCACTGTATTTGAACTAGAAGCATGGTGTTAGTGGGTAGCCCACTTCCTTATTTACTGCACACACACACTCGCACACCTGCATTAGACCGATGTTTAGTAACTTGTACAGTAGCATGATGCTGTGATGTTCTGTGGTAGTCTAGGTCTGATCTGACCCCCTGTCCATTGGTACCTGCAGTTATACTACATTTGAGTAAAGGATTTAACTTGCTAACTTGGACCATCTGATATACACACACAACTTAGCACAGGTTTTATGCCAGATACCCTTCCTAACACAACCATTCCTGTCTATCTGAGAGCTTGAGACCGGCACTGTCCAATGGCTGTTTGGTTTGGGGTAGGACTTACTTACCACAGAGACACCAAATGCACTCACTCCACCAAAAAAAAAACCCTACCCAGCATGGTCTCCTCAACTCCCAAGTGACCTTTTGATGTTGCTAACAATGATGCAACCTAAAAGCATTTGACTTATTTACAGATTTGAATCCTGATGATGTCACAGCCATCTGGACTCCAATGAAGCGAAACAGAACATGATCTTCAGGATGGAGAGGTGGTAAACGTTCTCTGCCCTATAAGTCACACATCTACACGACTCAAACACAGGTATGTGTGAGGAAAGCGGAGTGAAATGGGTGTGTATCACGTGGGTGTGGTGTATCAAATGGGTGTGTTACACAGGCACCTGAAAGCATATGAACACAGACTTCCATGATATTTTTTTCCCACCACTTTATAATTTGAATGCAAGAAGGTTGAAAATTATGTCATCCCGACTTCCTGGTTCTGGAGTAAGGCACATGCTGCATCCATGCATGGACTATTGAAGAAAAATAGCTCTGAGAGCTGCTTCTACAGTGAGCGGAAGTGCAGTATTGTTCCGTCTAGAGAAGGAGAGTGGGAATGAAGGCAAGTACAGTAAATAAATAAATAAAAGACTGCAGAAGTAAAGGTTTTATGGACTTCGCACGCACGCACGCACACACACATAACTGCACCTTGATCCCTCCTGAATTTCCAGAAGAAGGCTGAGCTTGTGAGTGTTTGAAATGATCAGGTGTAATCTGAGTGTACATCAGGGTCAGTGTGTTAAATGAAAGATTAGCCCAGCGCGCTCTCTTGGTTCGTATGACTTACACCAACATTCCTGAGATGAAAGAAAAAGCAGAGAAATACACTTCATGTACACACTGTACTGCACACTTCCACAAACCCACTGATATCATTTCCTTCCAGTCAACTTTTGTGCTTTAACAGTTATTATTGCTGTTTAGAACCAAGTTCACTGTGTGATAACTATTTATATGTTTATGTAGAAGGTAAAAACCGAAATTTATATGTTATGCCATAATAAATATCCCTTATATATAATATGATACACACACTGTAAAAACATTTGTTTTATTTTAATATATATATTTGAATGTAATATATTCTCCTTTATATATTAATTTAATCAGCAGAACACTGCATAAAATCAGACAGAGAAAGGCTCCAAGCTTCAGTTTATGTTCACACCAAGCATCAGGTTTGTTTGTCCAGAAAGGGAAATCAGACAAATCTGGGTGTGGCTTTAAATTCCTGTCCGTGGCTGACAGAAGTGGATCCTGATATGGTCGTCCACTGTTGCGGCGCATTCATCTCAAGGTCTGACGTGTCATGTCTTTTTACCCCACTGTTCCACAGGACTTCCTGTCAGTTAAAACCAGTCGAGCCCTTCTCTTCTGACCTCACTCACAAGCAAGGCATTTCCACCCACAGAACTGTGTGCACCATGCTGCACATCTTCTCCAGAGACTGTTATGCGTAAACCCCCAGGAGATCAGCAGTCTCTGGCACAATACTCTCATAGTCGAAGTCTCAGAGATCCCATTTTCCCCTGTTCTGATGTTTAATGTGAAGATTAACTGAAGCTCTTGATCTGTACCTGCTGGCTATTATGATAAAACAGATGCTCACTGATTTACAAAAGGGGTTACATCCTAATAAACGTAAAAAAAAATTTTTTTTTTTTTTTTTAAAAGTCGAATGCTGAACATTAAAGCTTAACTTCACAACACTTACTCTACATTAGCATACACCTGGGCAGAAATCATTTAAAAAAAAACAACTATGAACAAATAGTTCATAAGAAAGCATCATACAGTATATCCCTAATCCAAGAAGAGATCAAAACTCTCCTGATGAAATGATGATATCGCTTCCTCATTACTTTCTCCACTGTTAAAAAGCAGTGATTTATGCAGTGATAACACACTTCAACTGCTAACATTCACTGTTTGCTGCTGGAAAACATTAGAAGCTGACTGAGGAACACAAAAGCAATATGCTGTTATAAGAAAATAATTATTATGAGGTGGTGTGATTCAGCCTGATGTGAAGTAGAGGGCCATTATTAAAATTTTTTGCCCTGTTTCGTTCCTCTTACACTAGAGTGATTACAGATTAGAGTAAGCAAAAATCATTCAGTTACAGCTTTACTTCTGATTGTTGCAAACACATTAGATGCTCCTTCTAAAAGAAAAAACATACAGCATCTCACAGAATAATAATTACAAATAGATCTTTTTAATTCTGTTATTGTCAAATGCCTGAGACAACACATTAGAATTTCATTTAACAGTATTTTAGCACTATGGCTTCGCACCTCCAGGGTCAAGGGTTCGATTCCCGCCTCGGGTCTGTGTGTGTGTGTGTGTGTGTGTGTGAGGTTTACATGTTCTCTCTGTGCTTGGTTTCCTCCCATGGTCCAAAGACATGCAAAGTAGGCTTATTAGTGTTTCCAAATTTCCCACATTGTGTGTGCCCTGCGTCTCCCGGGATAGGCCCAAGGCCCCCGTGACCCTGTATCAGGATAAGCCATATAGAATATGGATAAATGAATGCATAAGTACAGTTGCACAGAGCTAGAGACGCAGAGGACCCCAGCACCGAGGGGACATGCTGGCTGTAGTGTACATACATAAGTGAAATTCAAATAGAAAATGACAGAGAAATAGTCTTAAACAGGGACAGAAGAATCAATAGAAGAAACTGTGCTGACTCAGGTTTTTATTTATAATTTTTTTTATGGATGGGGGGGAGGGGGGTGCTTGTTGAGAAGAGGATGTCTGACTCACTGAAGCAAACCAGGAGGCTTCAGGAATGTCTGGCATCCTTTTCTCTCAACAGCCGGGTGTAACCACCCTCCATCCCTTCCCTTATCTCTCTCTCTCTTTGTTTCTGACCTTCTATTAGCTCTCTCTCTCTCACTGTCTCTCTCTCACTCTCTCGTCATGGCCATATCTCACTGTTTCATCTCACCTTCTCTCATCTCACCACCTGCAGAGGACTGTCAGACTCTGTGCATTCAGTGTGTAACAACTAAGGATCCACCAATACCGGTACCAGACACTGCACAAATCAAATCATACTTCTAAACTTGTTCTGATATTTACCACACCGATACCAGAAACTCCCTTTGTGACTTTGTAAAAAAGCACATTAGCAGGACATTTCAGTCTTCAGCTTTATCACTGAGCCCTGTGGATCTCATCAGTTTGACTGCACAGTGGATGGATGGATTTTACTCCACAGTTCTACATCCGCTGCAGTTTCAGGGTTCAGCCCTAGCAAAGCAATAGCAGGTGTATTTGATGAAATGCTTCAGAAACGGATGCTCTAAAAAGTTCAGTTTACATTGGACTCTGGGACAACAACAGGTACTGGTGTCAGTGCTCTGTATCAACAAGTACCAAAAGGAAAGTGCTTATACTTTCTACACTGCTTGTCACAAGTCTGGATACATCTTCTGACTCCATGGTCGTTCCTGGGTACATTGTAAAACAATGTTGACGCCATCCAAAATATGCAATAGTCATCTTTGAACAGTTGATATTGAGATGTTTCTGCTATTTATGCCATGTAAATCCTTCATAACAGCTCTAATCTAAGATGGTGTTTGTTAATTGGTGATTTCTGAGGCTGGTGACTCTAAATGATCTTCTCTGCAGCAGAGATAAGTTTTGGTCGTGCTTTCCTGGGAAGGTCTTCACGAGGGCCAGTTTCATCATGGTGCTTGATGGGTTTTGCAAATGCACTTGACCATAATGTTCTTGCTAGAACTATTCCAGAACAGCCGACTTTCATGTCTTAAATAAAAAAAACTGTTGATGTGCCATATGTGTTATTTCATCCAGTATTGTTGTAGAAAGTAGAAAATAAATCCAAGCTTGTGCACAAACTTTTGACTGGTAGTGTATATATAAAGAATAAAAACAGTGCTTCACTGTGTTGCCTTACCACATGATTACATGGTAGGGCTATAATGATTGTTCATTCTATATAAGAATAAAATAACACATATGTGTGCTGTTTTTTTTTGTTTGTTTTTTTTTACAATAATAGCATACAAGCTCCTACAGTCAGCAAGCAGGAGCTGGAAGTTTAGACAGTCACTGCGGTGTGTGTGTATGTGTGTGTGTGTGTGTGTGTGTGTGGGGAGGTGAGGGGGGGTGATACCTCAAATATAAAGCTTAAACACACAAACACACACAAACACACACAAACACACACCCTCACATGCATGCAGTTGCCTTTCTTATCTGACTCAATCTAGGCAAAATAAATCACAGCACTGTCTCTGAACTTCATATTCTGTGGTGAGAACCTCGGACACAAACACACGTCTGGACTGTTTTTAGTCCAAGAGTGATGGAGTTTCCTTCTTCTCCTCATGACCTGTTTTTGTTCAAGTCTATTTTAATTTTAAGGCGTGTCACGGCTCTGTAACGCACAATTCCCAGTTTGTGTGTAAAGGTCCCGCTCTTTCTCAAGCATCAAATGAGTGTGTAAAACTGCAGTGCAAACTGAGCTCGTAGAACTGGCAGTGTAAAGGAAAAGATCGTTAACAAACAAACAAAAAACTAAACAACTTGAGGTCAGACACGCATTCACACACACTCTCGTACAGTCTCACACACACCCGCACACAGTCTGAGACACACACACTCACACACACACACACACACACACTCTCACACACACACTCTCACACACACACACTCACACACACACACTCACACACACACACACTCTCACACACACACTCTCACACACACACACACTCTCACACCCACACACACACTCTCACACACACACACTCTCACACAC
>JAOVVA010247587.1:0-18453 GCA_028565275.1 Leiocassis micropogon | reverse complement strand
CTGTCTGACCCATCCTGGTGCCCCGCTTCTGGTTGGAGATCTCGTCACATGGATGCCCCGTGTGTCTCTTTGGGATGTGTCTGGTATCTGGAGGTGGTTTCACTCTACCATAAAGACAGTTCTGGCCTCGACCTCAGCTGTTTCTCTGAGGACTTGACTTGGTTGGTCGATAGTTCAGGACTGGAATTTCACTACCTGAGTCTACCTGAGCCTCCAATAACTACCTGGACTCCATATTAACATCAACTCTTATGCTGAACTGCCTGCCACCTAACACAGAGTATGAGTGCAGATAAATTCCTGCTCTCTGTTTCACCCAAATGAGGATGGGTTCCCTGTTAAGTCTGGTTCCTCTCAAGGTTTCTTCCTATTTCCATCTCAGGGAGTTTTTCCTTGCCACTGTCACCCTCGGCTTGCTCATCAGGGACAATCTAACCATTTTGATTCATACACATTCACATTCCATACAAACTTAAATAATTATTCTTTTGATTGTGTAAAGCTGCTTTGCGACAATGACAATTGTTAAAAGCGCTATACAAATAAAATTTAATAAAATTTAATTTAATTTAATTTAATTTAATTGATGGTTATGGGCTAAAATACCAAGTATTTGTTTGTTATTCAATCAAAGGTAAAATGAGAATTCGATTTGATCTTCAACTCCAGGCATAATGCAAAACTAGTGATGTCTGCCCAACCTTGCAAAGTATATATGCAGATAAATTCATTGATAGACAAAACCCAGTTTTAAAGACAAAACGTTTTTGTTTTTTGTTGTCAATTTTTTTTTATTATTTCAACTTATTACTTGAAAAGGCAGGGTGCATTTTTACAAGAAAGTTTCTTACCACAAGTTTTCAAAGTCAGGAGGTTCACTTAAAAGAGCACATCATCTCATTACCCTGCTGTCACATCCAGCGTCAGGTGATGCTTGTTTTAAATCATGGTTCATGGAGATGGGAACCTGCAAATATATAAACAAAAAAAAACTTTGTATATTTCTGTATTATTCTTGTATGTTTGTATTTTCTTCCCACATTTTTATGTTTAAATGAATGTATCTTTAACTATATTTATGGGGTTTTATTTATCTGTTTTAGATATACATGTTTTATTGTTTTTATTACAATAAAACATGTATTGAAAATGTCTGCAAAGTCTAGACCACCTGGTTTCCATTATGCTGATGGCCCTGTACATATACTTTACAAACGTTTAACCACATCTAATCTAATCCATAAGCAGTATTTTTTTTACCAAGTTACTGTGTTCATCTTGACTTCTTTCACTTCACTGAGTTAAAGCAAGTAGAGGTAGATGGACAGAAAAATTGCTGCATTCCTAATCTAGTGCAGGACAGAGACAGAGCCTAAAACAAAATCAATATCTCGTTATTCATGAGCACTGGTCAGGTACAAGATTTCTTTTGGCACAGCGCTTTGCATAAAGTACAGGACAGAGTAGAGCAACAATCATAAATTAACACGGCACAAATCAATCAAAAAATATCACCTTGACTATAAATGTCTGTGTCTACTGTATGTAATGAGTGCTCACTGCATGTAAAGTTTACTGAGTGAAAAATAAACTTCAGTGAGTATAAGTATGTATAATAGGTCCAGGAGGGAATTCTGGTTAAGCAGGGATATGGAGCAAATTGTTTCTGGGTGTGGCTTTTGAAGTGAAGCGATATCTATTGTTTATGTGCTTTATGACCATTTTCATCACTCGCTTCACTGCTGTGGAGTGTTGCAACTCATTGAGAGATGGACGGTTGCACCTAATGACTCTCTCTGCACATGTGATAACACTCGCTGATAATAAGCTGACAACAACGTATTCTAGGAAGTTATTACACTTTCAAAGATCAAAGGTGACCGTGCTAAAACATGTATATGTAAAAAGTTAAACATAGTTTAAAAAATTACAAAAAAAGAGAGAACAAAAAAATATAAAATAGAAAAATATACAAATATACAAATTTGACACCTAGTGTGGGGAGGGGAGGGGGTGCTTCACACACACACAAACACGCACACACTAAAGTCGAGAGAGAGTGTGTTTGAACCGGCACAGTGTCAAATTACACGTGCGCACACACATAGCGACGAGCTGAGGAAGAAAATGGATTTTTAACCTCTGTAATGAGACTTTCTTTTGCTTTACACGCGTGCGCACACACACACACACACACACACTCTCTGCTTTACACAGAAACTCTGCTCTGTCGCGATTCTTTTCAAAGGTAAAGTGCAGGTTCATTTGCTTGTTTGTTTTACTTTACAGCAGTGATTCCGTTAGTGTGCGCTCACGCGAGTGTCATTAGCGATGTTCCTTGCTAATTTTTCCCGACAAAACAGTCTTTCCATTAATGTGTTTATGTTTGTGTGAAATTCAAATAAGAGAAGAGACAGGTTTACTGTTTAAGATAAGAAGGGGGAGACAGGAGGGGCTGAAAGTATGAGTCTCCTCTTACTTTAGATTCACACACACACACAGCGGCTGCGCGCATAAACGGAAACACTTATCTGGCGGGATTTATTTTATCTTTTTGTTAAAGGTAAAGTGCAGTAAAGTGTTTTATTTTTATATTTTTATATATTTTTTGGGACTGTGGAACGAATAATTTGAGTTTCCATTATTTCTTATGGGAAAATCAAATTTGGTTTACGAGTGTTTTGGAATACGAGCCCGCTTCCAGAACAAATTATGCTCGTAATCCAAGGTTCCACTGTACATTAATATCCAGCCAACCCCAGAAATCTCTTTTTTTTTACCATGAGCCTCAGGCAGGCTACAATACCTGTTCTGTTGTGAATTTGACGATGCCAATGGCCTGAGTTAAGGCCTGAGTGAAATCATACTTCCACCAGTTGCACACTTTCTCTTTGAGTCCTGCCTGCTGAATGACCTCCGGACTGGCCTCAGATGTTGGACGTGCTGCTGCCAGTCATTACAATAAAAAACGATGACGTCCAAGTAGGCAGTTGAAACATGGCTGAAGCTCCAAACAACTCAAAATAAGGCTGGCAAAGGTGTGTAAACCAAAGAAAAAACTTTTTTTTTAAAGCATGCTGGAGTCAAGGGTATTTGCACAAAGATCTCTTTGTTAATTCCAGTGTGGAATAAAAACAAGCCATGTTAAACTGATGATGCAAATTGTCACAGTCTGGCATTTGATGCTCATTAACATTAGACACAGGAATGATTTTTTTTTTGGACTTTAAAGACCAGGACATTGGCAGTGGATTGGTCACTATGTGACTACTTTTCAAGATTAGAGCAACCAAAGGTGAAAAGATAGCACAAAAACATTTGTATTTTGGGAGGTAAAAAGATACTATAGTCTTCACAGGGTCGTCTCCACATTTCACATTCACCTCGAGTGCCATTCTCCCTCTCAGGAAGCCAGCCTCACCATGGCAGGAGTGTCAGCAGCCAGACCACCCACTGGGTCCCTGGCTAGCCACACAATGCTGCCACAAGCTCAGTGAGCACAACAAATGCTTATGGATCATCATGAAGCACAGTCTTTGTTTGGTTGCTGTAGCTGCTGTTGAAGTACAACCAAGTGTGGACTGAACCAAGTGCCAATGCACCTGTAAAAACCCTCAGCCGAGGTCCTTTTGGTCTAGGCACCACTCAGTGGTAAAATGTTGGTTCTGGTGGATGCCAGCTAGGGTCATGATGACATTGGTGAGGTGCAAGTTGTGTAAGTCACTCCTTGGGGTTTGGCAATATTTTGAAGAGACACAGGAGGCAGGCTTAGGATCTTAGAAATTAGCTCTCTTTTCATTTATTTAAGTTGTCTTTTTTTTCTCCGAGTGTATTTTAGCTTTGATGCCACTTGAGATGGTTTCTCTCTCACCTACAGTAGGTACACATAAGGATACAACACACCATTGTTAAAATTAACACGAGGCTCAGGTTGGCACATAAACAAACAATTTTTAAATTGTTTCCTTTCAGCATTTTTAGCCTGTCACAGAAAAACATTTAATTTAATTTACTCACTCTCTCTTCATATACACCGCTTTATCCTGTAGTCAGAGTTACAGGGTGCGTGGAACCTAACCCAGGTGCACGAGGCGGGTTACACCCTGGCCAGGGTGCCAATTCATCACAGGGCAAACACGCATACACACAATCACACGCACATTCACACACTAAGGGCAAGGCAAGTTGGGGAACGGTAATTAGGAATGTTTCACCTGGTGGAAACATGCAAATTCCATGCACACTCGAGACAGGAATCGAACCCAGATCTTGGAGTCGGAAGGCGACAGTGCTAACCATGCCGGATTAACATTACGGATTGGGTGTTAACTCTGTGTTCCTTCTCATAAAATGTCAGCTGTAACTGAACATTAATCTAGTGGTCCAAAGGTCAACTCTGTTTGTTCACATTCCTTCTTCTGTCTTTAGATGGATTCAACAAACATAAAAGGTTCCCCTGACATTTAATCTTCATTTAATCCAGGGAGGTCTGACCAGCTACCAGCTGCTGAAACTGGATTTTGCAAGAAAGCGAGATACATTTTAACGCAGCTGTTTTTTCTTTCATCCTTGAAAGGAACATAATGGATCTTCGGGAATACTTCAAGAAAATCGGGTTCAGCGGAGTGTACGAGAAACCAGACCTCGCCACGCTCCGCACCATCCACAAGCTTCACGTGATGAGCATTCCCTTCGAGAACCTCAGCATGCACTGTGGAGAGCGGAACACCATGGACCTGCAGATCATTTATGAGAAGATTGTGAGAAACCCTCGTGGAGGATGGTGCTGTGAAAACAACCTGCTCTTCTCCTGGGTGCTAAGAGAGATGGGCTACAAATACACCACGCTGGGTTCACAAGTCTTTAGTAGGTTCAGAAATGAGTTCAGCCGCTTGGATGAACATCTCATTAACCTAGTGGAGATCGAAGGCAAACCTTACATCGTTGACGTGAGCTATGGAATGTCATGTCAAATCTGGTACCCATTAGAAATGATCTCAGAGAAATATCAAGAGCAGCCGCCGGGGATTTTCCGTCTGTTGAACGACGGTGAGAAGTGGACGCTGGAGAAGACTGGAAGGAAGCCTCTGGTCCAGAATGAAGCCTTCACCAATTCCAGCCTTGTTGACAAACGTGTCACGAAGACAATATACTCTTTTTACTTAACACCACGTGGGATTGACCATTTTCTGACCACAAGCGAGTACCTGCAGACCAGCCCAGAGTCTATGTTGACCCAGATATCCATTTGTTCCATCCAGACCCCCACTGGATTCAGAGGGTTGATTGGTTGGACCTACGTGGAAGTCACATTTAACCCTGAGGAAGACAAGGACATCTTCGAATTTAGAGCTTTAGATGACAGTGAGATCGAGACTATACTCAAGGAAAAGTTTAATATTGTATTGGTTAATAAACTGACAGTAATAAACAACAAAGCTACATAAACTCTGCATAAATGTATATTTTGGGGTGAACAAGCCCAGTTTTAATTAGGCTTCACACAGATAGTAATCTACAAAAAGGACAGTTGTTTTCAGTCAAGAGAAATCTCTCCGTAGTGTATTTTTGTAGTTAAGGAGTGGTTTTTTTCTCATCCTTATGCAAATTCCTGCTAGGAAATCCATATTCAGTGATTGTTTTAATACAACTTTTGTTGTCCACTGCATCAGAGTAATGAGGGAGAACTGTAGTCTAGTTTACCTCTATAAAAATAAACATTTAGCATGTTAAAACCTTACAACACGAGATTTCCAATGTTAAAGGTAAAAACCTTTACTTATTCAATAAACCCTCAAATAAAACCTTTGTGTTTGTGTGTTAACTGGATTAGTGTGTGTTACAAGTTACAAGTTAGTAGTTTCTTCTTGAATCTCTTTTTTCAACAAGAGAATTCCTATGGATTTGTAATCAACCTAAACATTGGTGCATAAAGGTTAAGGTGATGAATATAAACCTAACAGCTGATGTTTAAAGATTACAGAAGTTAGTAATTTATTTTATGCAAATGTGATAATGAGGTATATAATAATCATTTGATCCAGACTCCATGCCTTTAGAAAATCTTTAATCTTTAGCATGATGTGTCACGTGACAACCTAAAGAAAGGACTTTGTATGAAGCAAAATCTACATGAGCCTGTATTTGGCTCTTTAGAGCAAATAACATCAGATTAATAAACAGGTAAAAAGGCATGAAGGGAAGGGAAACTTGTGAATATAGGATGTTAAAATAAAATAATGATACACGAAATTAATTAATATAATGAATCAGTTTACAGGTCATATCATAAAAATCCAATATATAATACCACTAAACAGTGAATTAACATGTGCTAAATATATTATATTAAATATTGACTTCTTATATTTAGAGAATAAACAGATGGTTTTACTCGTAGCAGTAACTGATTGGTTTTAGTCTAAGGACTAAAATACCATTAATGTGTGACAGGGGACCATAATGTGTAACAAACAATATTATGCAAAAGTCTTGAGCCTGGCTCATTTCTTCATATTTTCCACTTGAAGAGCTTTCTTTTAATGCAGTCTTGAGGAATAGTTCTAAAGGTTTCCTGAAGAACATTTTTGCCTCTCTTTTTCAGTCCAGTCCCTGTACCTGAGCAGTTTCAGAGGAATGTGTTTTGTTTGTTAAATTACACAGTGACCTATAAATCACTCAAGTGTCAAAAAACATCTAACTTAACAACTTAACATCTACGTCATTTATTCATAAATTTTCTATACTATAAGGCAAGCCATTACGGAGTGTCAGGACAAATCGGGTATACGTTAGAAATGATCGCAGGGAAAGATCAAGAGCAGCCAGCGAGGATTTTCCGTCTGCTGAACAACGGTGAGAAGTGGACACTGGTCTCTCTTCACTCAGAAATCCATTTGTTCCCTCCAGACTCCCACTGGATTCAGAGCTCTGATTGGTTGGACTTATCGGACGGCCTGCTTCACAGCTGAAACGCTGCCATCCGAGGATTTCATTTAATGGCCCAAACATGTGGAAATCAGCCAGTTATAATTCTTTACAAAGATACTGGAAATTATATGATCTATTATATAAGAGTCATGATGTAGGAGGTTCAAAAGTCCAGCTTCGATCTTAACATTACGTTCAAGGGTTAACTCTGTGCCCTTTCCCATAAAGTGTTATCATAATCTAGTGGTCCAAAGGTCAACTCTGTTTGTTCACATTCCGTTTTCTGTCTTTAGATGTGTTCAACAAACATGAAAGGTTCCCCTGACATTTAATCTTCATTTAATCCAGGGAGGTCTGACCAGCTACCAGCTGCTGAAACTGGATTTTGCAAGAAAGCGAGATACATTTTAACGCAGCTGTTTTTTCTTTCATCCTTGAAAGGAACATAATGGATCTTCGGGAATACTTCAAGAAAATCGGGTTCAGCGGAGTGTACGAGAAACCAGACCTCGCCACGCTCCGCACCATCCACAAGCTTCACGTGATGAGCATTCCCTTCGAGAACCTCAGCATGCACTGTGGAGAGCGGAACACCATGGACCTGCAGATCATTTATGAGAAGATTGTGAGAAACCCTCGTGGAGGATGGTGCTGTGAAAACAACCTGCTCTTCTCCTGGGTGCTGAGAGAGATGGGCTACAAATGCACCATGCTGGGCTGTAAAGTCTTCAGGACGCTCAACAATGACTTTGGCCCATTGGATGAACATCTAATTAACCTGGTGGAGATCGACGGCAAGCCGTATATTGCTGACGTGAGTTATGGAATGTCGTGTCAAATCTGGTACCCGTTAGAAATGATCGCGGGGAAAGATCAAGAGCAGCTGGCGGGGATTTTCCGTCTACTGAACGATGGTGAAAAGTGGACGCTGGAGAAGACTGGAAGGAAACCTCTGGTCCAGAATGAAGCCTTCACCAATTCCAGCCTTATTGAAAAGCGCTTAATAAAGACAATATACAGTTTTTTTTTAACACCACGTGGGACTGACCATTTCCTGACCACAAGCGAGTTCCTGCAGACCAGCCCTGAGTCTTTGTTCACCCAGAAATCCATTTGTTCCATCCAGACCCCCACTGGATTCAGAGCTCTGATTGGTTGGACCTACATGGAAGTCATATATAAGCCTGATGAAGATGTGGACATCTTTGACGTTAGAGATGTAGCTGACAGTGAAATAGAGACTATACTCAAGGAAAAGTTTAATATCGTCGTAGTTAATAAAATGACACCAATGAACAACAAAGCTACGTAAACTCTAGGACACATACAGGTGTGTGTACCATGTGCACATTTCTATTAAGGATCTTTACACCTTCTTCGTGCTTTAGTGTGAACGAGCCTAATTTGAATTAAGCTTCACGCTGATAGGAATCTACAAAAGGGATGGTTGTTTTCAGTCTGGAGAAATATCTTTGTAGTCTGTTGTAATAGTCTCAGAGTGTTTTGATTTTTCCTCCTTATGTAAATCGATAAAGGGAATCTATAAAAGTTTTTGGTAGTACTGTACCTTACAACACAAGATTTCCTTTTTATTTATTTGAACTAAAAACCCTTACGTATTCAATAAACCCTTGAAGAAACCTTTGTGTATGTGTGCTAACTGGGTGGGTTTATTCAGTTCAATTCAATTTTATTTGTATAGCGCTTTATGGTAACTAACTTTATGTAGTTTACTTTAAAATGATTGAATAATTTTAAGATGAGCTCCAAATTAATCAAGTTTATTAATAGGAAACAATTTCAAATTTGGCCACCTTAATAAAACACACTAGAAGAAAAATTTAGGTAATACTCTACATGCAGGATGATGGCGTAGTTATTAGCACTGTGGCCTCACACCTCTAGGGTCAGGGTTCAATTCCTGCCTCTGGTCTTAGTGCATGTAGCTTGCATGTTCTAACCGTGCTTAGTAGGTTTCATCCAGGTACTCCGGTTTCCTCCCACAGTCCAAAGACATACAGATTAGGTTATACAATTGGCGTTCTCAAATTGTCCGTAGTGTAGTGTGTGTTTGTGTGTGCTCTCCAATGGATTGGCGCCTCTCCAGTGTGTACCGCGCCTTTTTATGTACTGTAGGTAGGTCACAATGGTTTCTCTCGGCTGTATCTAAACTCACACTTCAATTCTAAAATTAGTTACAAGGGTTAACTCTGTATCTTTTTTTCATGAAGTGTTATCACATCTGTATCAGAACATATACAGTACAATACAGTGGTCCAAAGGTTAAGTCTGTCTGGTCACATTCTTTCTTCTGTCTTCAGATGTCCTTGACAGTAGTAGACATTGTGTCAAGAATTTGCAGTGAAGGTATGGTTTATATGCAGGATTTGTTATCCAGATGTATTTGCTTGAGTGAATGAACAATTTCTAGCTGTTTGTAAGAGTTTTATTCAAGAAATGACATATTGATAAACGAATTTGATCCAATCTGATTTATTTAGTGGTAACATGTTTTGAAGAATCCATTAAACTCATTAAGTTTAAGTCATCAGGGATTTTGTTCATCCTTCTGATTTAATCCATAAAAATCTAACCACCTATCAGCTGCTGAAACTGGATTTTTTTTTACCAAGCTAGATATTGTGCTGGTGTACATTTTAAGGCAACAGTTTTGTCTTTCATCCTTCACAGGAGCGTAATGGATCTTATTGGACAATTTCAGGAGAATCGTGTTCAGCGTGGTGTATGAGAAACCAGACCTTGCCACGTTCCGTACCGTGCACAAGCTGCATGTCATGAGCATTCCCTTCGAGAACATCAGCATCCACTGTGGAGAGCGGAACACCATGGACCTGCAGATCATTTATGAGAAGATTGTGAGAAACCTTTGTGGATGATGGTGCTGTGAAAACAACCTGCTCTTCTCCTGGTTGCTGAGAGAGATGGGCTACAAATGCACCATGCATGCTTGGATGAACATCTCATTAACCTGGTGGAGATCGAAGGCAAGCTGTATATGGCTGACGTGAGTTTTGGAGTGTCGTACCAAATGTGGTACCCGTTAGAAATGATCTCAGGGAAAGATCAAGAGCAGGGTTTTTCAACAAAGGATTTTCCGTCTGCTGAACACCGGTAAGAAGTGGATGCGGGAGAAGACGGGAAGGAAACCTCTGGTCCACAATGAAGCCTTCACCAATTCCAGCCTCGTCAACGAACGTGCCACAAAGACTTTTTTGCTAATTATTATAATTTCTTCAAAACAACCTTCATGGCGGACATACAGCAATCTCGCGAAGAAAGACGCAAACGTTTTACGGAATTTGACCAATAAAAATCCTTACTTGTTCAGGTTACCCAACAGTTTTTTGACACCATGTCACTTGACAATTTGCATACTCGTTAATATTCATAAGTGTCTGCCAAGGATGGGTGTAAACACAGGTTTAGCCTTGTCTGTGTTCAGGTATTTCAATGTTTTTACAACACATTGTATTTGCTATACTGACTTAATTTTTTTTTTTTCCTCTTCATTTTATCATACATTCTTACACGTGTAATGTAAATTTTAAGAACAATGTACAGGTGCCTGTGTCAATCTTTAAACTATAGCATAACATTTAATTTAATTAAATACTAACAATAATAGTGGATCAGTTTATGGGTCTTGTCATTTCTTAAAAAGCCAGAATTGCTTACAATACCACTGAATACTGAACTAATATGTGCACAAAATCTTTGTGATTTTTTAAAATTATTATTATTATTATTATTATTATTATAACTTCATTGTTCTATTTAGACATTGACATCTTATAGTTAGAGAACTGATAAATGGTTTTACTGGTTACATGAACTGAATGGGTTAAATCAAGGATTGAAAATGTTGACAAAGGACCATAATGTCTAACATACAGTAATGTGTAAATGTCTTGATCCACTTCTCTTCACTTCATCTTCATATGTTGCTTCCAAAGAACCAGACTTTCTTGAGTCTTGAGGAATAGTAGGACTTCTATTCCTGTAGGACTTTTTCTGTCTCTCCTTTTCAATTCAATTTTATTTGTATAGCGCTTTTAACAATTGTCATTGTCGCAAATCAGTCCAGTCTCTGTATCTGGGCAGTTTCTGCGTAAAGTTTTGTCTGTTAAGCCACATAGTGACCTGAGAATCATTCAAGAATAAAAGTCATCTAACTTAAGGTATGAGAAACAGGTGCAGATGATGGCAGATGATCAGGCCGGTGATTAGTATACTGCTGATGCTGGATGCTGAGTGGATGGAACAGACGAGAGGGGAAATGAGGTCGCTGCTGAGGTTGGCACATAAACAGCCAATTAGTAAATTGTATCTTTAGGCACTTTGCACCCTGTCATAGTAAACCATGTGTTCGAATTTCTCAAATTTAATCTAAATCATGTATTCATTCTACACTGTAAAAAAATAAGGCACCTTAAGGTAAAAAAAAAAGTTTAGTAACAAACTTTTTTAAGTTTACTCAACTTGTTGGATCAAGTGATTGTTTTTCTAGAAAACACAAAGTTGGCCTAACAAATAAAACATTACTTAAAAAACTTAATTCTTCCAAAAGATAAAACAGTGATCTGCATAAAACAGGAGAAGACATAAAGGTTAATAAAATTTCTTTTTTTTCCCCACTGTGTCAGAAAAAGGAATCTAGGGCAACATACGTTTGTTTCTTAACATGTGAGGGGAGCGTGTCTCTTCAAGTCCAATAATAACTGTTTGGATGGCTTCAAAGGAGTACGTCCAGTGCTTTTGGAATTCAGTGTACAGAGTACAGACCTGACCAAACATCACTCCTAAAGCTGCTGCGTAATCACTCAGGCTCTCAAGGACTACAGTCACCTCCAACACCACAGCAACTTCATCAGCTTGTTTCAATCCTCCTGTAGATCCAAAAGGCCAACCGTCACCCCTCTGACCCCGATCCTTCACAGCAGAGCTCTGGTCAAAGGAACAAGATAAATAAATTTCATAGAATATCTATTTATAATAAAAAGATAAAAGATATTAATGAGGCTATATACCAACAGAAAGTGTTTCTGGTTTCTAGTGTGACTGTTTCTGGAATTCGAATGAACTAACGCATACAAATAAGTATAACCGATATAACACTCGTAGATGTGCATCTTCAACACTTTTAAGAACACAATGTTACCTGATGTCTCAACAAATCCACTGTAAGGAACTGTAAGTAAAAAGGCCAACAATACAATATTAATTCATTCAACATTTACCTAGTTGGGGTTTTTACAGTGCATACTGCCTGGAGAGGGTGCCAGTCCATGTCAGGGCACACACACACACACACAATTTGGGAACACAATTAACCTAATTTGCATGTCTTTGAATGTGGGAGGGAACCCACATGCACAGGAATAACATGCAAACTACACACACACACACACACACACACGCAAGTACGCACGCACGCATGCATGCACGCACACACAAACCGTGGGAATCAATTTCTCATCCCTGGTGGTGCAAGGCTGCAGTGCTAACCACTATGCCACCATTCTGCTCTACATCCTTCAATATAATGAAATGAGGGATTGCTCAAGACTTTCGTATGGTACTGTACCATAATATAGCATTAAAGTTCATTTTGATGCCATAATTTATTAATTTTTAATTTATATAAAAATTATATAATTTATATCATTTATTAAGTCTATTAATACTTAAGCATAAAACATTGTCATAATATAAATCACGTGCTATGTAGGTTCCCTTGTGTATCCCGATTGGCCATAGTGTGTGACTGGATGTGTGAGTGTGTGCGCCCTGCAATGCGTACTGTAGGATAAGCAGTATAGATAATGGATGAGTGAATGAATTAATTAGTCAGAGGCTTTACAAAACAAATTCCAAACCATATATTAAAACTCTGTCTTCTATATAGACTGTGAAAACCACATTCTCATATTATATGAATTATGGTGTAGATTGATAATTTACAATGTTTTATCCTAACTGTCTCTAAACATTAGCTACCATCCAGGGCTCAAATGGTTAATGTTTCTGCTTCTTTCCAAACACTTTTGTTTGAGTCACTATTCATTCCTTCTCCTGTCTTGAGACGGAATTCGGCAGTTTGAACGATCTCCCTGACAAACAGCAGACAGTGAGGTGAAAAAATCCCAGCAGAAGGTTTTTTGAAGGTATGTTGGATTTGTTATATGGTTGTGATTTGCATTAGTAAACTGTAGTTGTGTTTGTTCATTTCTAATTTCCAGTATAGCTACTAACGCTGTGCACTTCTGAAAAGTTTAGTCCTTCATCCTGGCTGTATATGATGTGATCTGCATTTTGAGGCAGCACTTTGTCATTTCCTCCTTCACAGGAACATAATGGATCTTCAGGAATATTTCAGAAGAATCGGGTTCAGCGGGGTGTACGGGAAACCCGATCTGGCCACGCTCCGTACCGTGCACAAGCTGCACGTGATGAGCATTCCCTTCGAGAACCTCAGCATCCACTGTGGAGAACGGAACACCATGGACCTGCAGATCATTTATGAGAAGATTGTAAAAAAGCGCCGTGGAGGATGGTGCATGGAAAACAATCAGCTCTTCTCCTGGGTGCTCGGAGAGATGGGCTACAAATACACCACGCTGGGCTGCAAAGTCTTCAACACGCTCAAAAATGACTTCAACCCTTTTAATTCACACCTTGTAAACATGGTGGATATCAAAGGCAAGCCGTATATCGCCGACGTGAGTTACGGAGTGTCGGGACAAATTTGGCATCCGTTGGAAATGATCGCAGGGAAAGATCAAGAGCAGCCGGCGGGGATTTTCCGTCTGCTGAACGACGGTCAGAGGTGGACACTGGAGAAGACTGCAAGGAAGCCTGTGGTCCAGAATGAAGCCTTCACCAATTCCAGCCTCGTTGACCAACGTGTCACAAAGACAATGTACTCTTATTTGCTAATTCCACGTGGAATTGACCATTTTCTGAACACATGCGAGTTCCTGCAGACCAGCCCAGAGTCTCTGTTCACCCAGAAATCCATTTGTTCCCTCCAGACTCCCACTGGATTCAGAGCTCTGATTGGTTGGACCTACAGTGAGGTCACATTTAATCCTGAGGAAGATACAGACAACATCAAGATGAGCGATGTAGCTGACAGTGAGATCGAGACCATACTCAAGGAAAAGTTTAATATCGTCTTAGTTAATAAACTCACACCAATAAACAACAAAGCTGCATTTAAAATGTAAAGCATGGTGTGTATACAATCTGCACACTTTTAAATCACATACAGTATCTTTAATGATCTACGGTAGATCAAGATTGTGCAGAATTACAGAATTAGTTATGAGAGTAGTGAAAGTAAAAACTTTTTAATCTATATAATCCCCTGCTATACCAATGCGCTTATACCAGCGTTTTACTAGTGCTTGGATACCTTCAAGGTAGAAAGTTTTTTCAGTATGCCAGAACAATGATCAGACTGCCTGCTAAAACGCTAGCCTCCCAGGAACTTCTTTAATGGCCCAAGCATGTGGAAATGGCCTGAAGCGAGGTCAGAATGTGGCAATAACTCCCAGTCGAGTTCCTGTAATACCCAAAATGGTGTTGATGAACAATTCCTACAGACAGATGCGTCTCTTCTGCAAGTTTCAATTTTCAAGGATCTTCATGGGAACAACTGCAGTGGGCTCAGAGCCATCTCGACTGGGATGTCATTCACAGACGTACATCCTTCTTTTAAACGTTTGCACCGTTCGGATGTTTCACTGTGCTGGAAGACTTCTGTACCGTTATGTCAACCAGTTTTATGCCTTTATTAATATGAGACCGTCCATCACAATTCCCGGTTTGACTTGAACACGCCATGGAAATGCCTTAGGCTGTAGGAACCATAGTAAATTCTACTACGTAGCTAAATTGACTTGGAGGCTATTAGTCAGGTGTAGCCACAAATTAATGGAATAAGGCCACAAGTTTTTGGATCAGAATGTTAATTGCTGTGGCCAATAATTACATAACTTGAGCTCAGAACTTAATATGTTATTGAAACGTCATACTGAATAGTTGGCCTTTAGTTTATCATGTAGCAGAAACAATAGAAAAAATACATTTGAATTGAGAATTCACTGCGACTTAATGAGACACTAAATATCTTCATGTAGCAACACCAATGGCTCCAGTATGTCTTGATGCATCATTTCACATTTGAAATAAATAATCTTTATGCTTAAATTCATGTGTCCAGAACTCATTTTAAAATACAGTGTTTGTCAGTAAATTCATTACTTTGCAGCCATTAAAAGTCTCATTACTGTACTGTGCTCAAGAAATGTAACTCTGGTTCTCTATATCTAGTATTAATTCATTTCCACACCTTATCAAAAGATAACATATTACTGGCTGCTTAGAATTGAAGGTAATTTACTACTAGTTAACTTCTGACTTGTTTGTTTGAATCTCATTTAAATTAAATAATATCCTAATCACACCTAAACCAAAAAATAAACCTCAAATAGTTTTTTAAAGTTTATTTTTAGGTTTTGTGTTTAATTTTTTCATCTATAAGACTTTGCTCTTCCCTAGTGGTTATCTCTCAAATTATATATACATTTACATTTATATCTGCAAAGTAACTGAAAAAATGCTTTAACAAAATGACCCCTCGGTTAATAATATTCCTTCCACTGACTTTAAACCTATCCAAAGTATTGGAAGGTAACTATCGACATTTACTTTGTTACTGTACTTGAGTACAGAGAACTTTCTACTTGGCGACTGCCACCATTGTCTTGATAAAAGCTGGTCACATATACCTGTATAAAAACATTAGGCATGTTGGCGACCGCTTTGTTTGCCATCTGAGCCATAGACTCTTAGACTCAGAATCTTATAGACTCTTCATAAGTTTCCAGTTGGTACAAGAATCACAATGCATAAATTCTAAACGCTTCTGACTTTTGTTACATTGTTAAAAATGTCAGTTTAACAACTAAGCAAACCAGGACTTTATGCTAGCAAACCAAAACTAATGTATCATTTTTTGATTTGGTCCAAATCAAGGGATGGTCACCAATGGCGTCTCTTCATGAGTTTTCAATTGGTAAAAGTATCACAATGTATAAAATCCTCATGTTTTTGTCTTTTGTTTCCATTGTTGAAAATGCCAGTGTGCTATTGACAGCAAGCGACAGAGCTCATAAACATGTCAAGCTCTAACTGTAAATACTGATATGTATTTATTCTTCATTTTCTTCTCTCCTTCTTTTGTATCAATAATGATTCATCTTTGACTGCGCTTTCTTCATTCGTTATTATTATTAGTAGTAGTAGTAGTAATAGTGCTGTGAATTTATTATTATTATTATTATTATTATTACCTTTGCTTTTGCTCTATGAAAACTAAACGTGCTTCATGATTAAACTCAACAATGATTGTTGAGTCTACATGATTAAACAAATATGATAATGTCACTGTAAATACTGACATGAGATGAACAAAGTGGAGCCAGCTGTGCCAATCGATCTTTTTCTTTGCAAGTGTTTTCATAAATGAAATCGTAATTGGATGTGATGGAACTGCACATACAGTAATAGACTAAGTTGGTGATGTGAAATGAAAAAAAATATGTTTGAAAAATATATATTTTTAAATGTTTTAATCTGAAAATTTGCATGTGCATATGTATTCACCCCCCTTGCTTTCAAGTCCCTCAAAAGTTCTAGTGCAACTAATTAGCTTCAGAAGTCACAAAATTAGTGAAGTGAAGTCCACCTTTGTGCAATCTAAGAGTCACATGATCTGTTTGTATAAACATACCTTTTCTGAAAAGCCCCAGAGGCTGCGAGACCACTAAGCAAGAGGCATCACACCATCACCTCCTCCTCTCGCCTTCACACACACACACACACATTCTGTAACGGAGACACTGCTCTGTCATGATTCTTTTTAAAGGTAAAGTGTAGGTTTTATTTGTTTTATTTTTACTTGTTACTATTTTTACAGCAGTGATTCCATTAGTGTGTGTGTGTGTGCACTCGAGTGTCAGAGATGTTTCTTGTTAATTTTCCCGATGAGGCTGTGTGTGTGTGTGTGTGTGTGTGTGTGTGTGTGTGTGTGACAGTCATCTCGCACAAATAAGAGAGGAGGAAGGGTTACTGTGTAAGACGAGAGGAGAGAGAGGGTGTCGCACAAACACACACACACAGACATACACAGCGCATACATGCACAAACACATACAAACACAAATAACACTTCAGTCTGGATTTATTTTTCCTTTTTTTAAAGGTAAAGTGCAGGTTTTGTTTTATTTTTACTTTATATTTTGTATTAATTATTTTTATGTATTTATTTTTTGGCTGTGGAATGAAAAATCTGTGTTTTCATTATTTCTTATGGGGAAATTCGCTTTGATTTATAAGTGTAAATGAAATGATGCAAACATTCATATAATCCATTTTATGAGGCAACAAAACATGAATAATCCCAAGTAGGGTAAATACTTTTGCAAGGCACTGTATTTATTTTCCTGTTTGTTCCATTTCAATTTTTCATTCCTTGAACCTGTTTAAAGACCCGATTTTAATAGTATTTTTACATATAACGAATAGTGTGTTTGTTGAGTGAATTACAAGGGCCATTTTTTGTGTTTTTTATGCTTTATGCCTTTCATTCATGATGGGTGTGAAGTTATCAAACCGGTTTCACTGATGGCGAATTGGTGGTTTTAAGCCGAATTAACAGGACCAACCAGACCATCAATGCCTAAAATTTATTCACTCACTCATCTTCTATACCGCTTTATCCTGTATTCAGGGTCGCAGGGACCTGGAGCCTACCCCAGGAAGCTTAGGGCAGGAGGCGGGGTACACCCTGGACAAGGTGCCAATCCATCGCAGGGCGCCTAAAATGTATTTCCCCAGCAAAACATCAAATAAATAAAAATACAAATGTTTTAGTTTCATTCAATGAACACAAAAATATGGCAAAATGGTCACTTTTACTTTTTTATTAATCATACGAATTTTTTTTTCTTTTGTGACATTAGACTTTAGTTTGTAGCTGATTCAGTGTGTACACGCTGATTATTAAAGAACTTCCAACAAAAATGGTCTGATTTTAATTAAACATACACAACGTACGACAAATGTATAATCTCAAAGCTTTCATTTTTTTGGCTCATAAATGCAGTTTATAGTTACATTCCATTGTGTCCTCCCTAATTTTTAACTGGAAGAACTTTAAACAGCATATTTATGTATTTATTACATGCCTCTTCTGTAAGTGTCTCAAACAAGAATTTATTAATGGCAGCAATTAAACCTGACTTTGTAAATTAAGGATGGCTTGAAACATAATACAATGATTAGTTTTATTTACAGTGGTGTGAAAAACTATTTGCCCCCTTCCTGATTTCTTATTCTTTTGCATGTTTGTCACACAAATATTTCTGATCATCAAACACATTTAACTATTAGTCAAAGATAACACAAGTAAACACAAAATGCAGTTTTTAAATGAGGG
>JAOVVA010247568.1:5889-18455 GCA_028565275.1 Leiocassis micropogon | reverse complement strand
TCTATCTATCTATCTATCTATCTATCTATCTATCTATCTATCTATCTATCTATCTATCGATCGATCGATCGATCGATCTAAGAAAATTACAACAATTTAGTCATTTTTGTGACACCCCAGCTTTCCTGGCACAATTTTTATTTTTATCCATTACCTCACCCAATTAATTGTAATTAGCGCAACTCTTTTGCCAGATGACATCACCTGTTTTGTGCACAGGGGGAACTATAATACATTGTGCATGCTGTCTTAATATTTTTGGACACCACTGTAAATTATGTGTATAGAAGGCCTTGGGATTCCAAACTCTCTTGCAAAACCAACTGTCCTCAACCCTTATCAAGATGTTGTCTGAGTTCATTTGTAGGGTCTATTTATTTATTTAATTATTTATTGTAGAAGGGTTAGAGTTTGTTTATCGTGGTTATGCATAATTAATTTAAGACCTGATTTAATGCTTCCTATCCTTTTGAATGTGTGCATCTTAATGTGACTGCTTCTGCTTTTCTTGTTTCTTTGGTGGTTTCTTACACTCTTAAAAAATGCTGGGTTATTTTTACAGCTCAGCTGCTGGGTCAGGTAGATGGGTCAACATGATCCGAATTGGCTCGATATTGTGCAACGCAACATGCTGGTTCGGGATGCGGACCTGACGAGAAACAGGCATGTCGAGTCAAAACTAATTTTCTCGAAATTTCCATTGCGCCTGATAAGACAGTGCAGTAACCAGAAAAAGGAATGAAAAAGAATGAATTAATAAATAAACTTTATCTGCTATAAATGTTTTACCGCTTAATGAATTGATGTTTTTTTTTTCACATTTACTATAATTTATCATTGAATTGGATGTTTCAAAGGTTTATTTCTGGTGATATTATGCAATTTATTTTAACATAAGACACAAGTTTCTTGTATTTACTAAGACCAAAAATTATTTGATTAAATTTATACATGCTTATATTTATAAGCAACATTAGCTACCTCTTGACATATGTATTCTAGGAAATTAAAGAATTACCTTGCATTTATTATGCAACATAATATAAAGATTATCAGGTATCACTAGTGTTAAGTTACCAGGAAACTTGCCCATTTGAATATATTCATGTTTCACTCACCATTAAAAATATGCATGGTTATGATAGAGTTATCATCATAACCATGCATTTTAATTAAAGTAAGCCTGCTTTACCAAAAGGTGTCTAAGAGGTAAGGGTTGTGGGTAGGGTAGGTGGGAGGTGGCCTGAAGCTTCTTTTGTGCTGATATGAAAAAAGCTAACTCAATGTGCAAACTGTAGCCATAACAACTTTACTGTATATAGCTCATCAATAAACTAATTTTTACCCACAGGCTGAGGGTTTCACACAAGGCTACAATACACCATGCTGCATTAGACCTAACAGTTAGTTTCCAAACTAACATGCTATAATACTGTTGTTAATGTGTACTGTACTTAAGTTGTTAATGTCTTATTAACTTGTAGTTTTGAACTAACCAGTGACTAATGCCTAGTTATATTCTGTTTTGCTGTTTGACGCTATTTGAAGTCCATCCATCCAGTATCTACACCACTAATCCTGTGTACAGTCACTGGGGTTGATTGAGAGTTTTCTCCGGATGCAAGACAAGGTTTATCCTGAATGGGGTGCCAACACACACACTACGCTACTGGCAATTTGTAACCGCCTACACCAGATGTTTTTGGACTGTGGCAGGAATCCCGAGTACCTGTAGGAAACCAACCCCAAACATGGGAAGAAAATGCAAACTCCACACACACACAAAGATTCGAGCCACTAGATATGGTAAAGGGTGTACCAGGAAGGCCATCCTACATAATTAATTGATAATTGATAACTTATCACTCAGGTTTGTCGACAGTGGAGTGACTGGTTGCTTTAATTTCCAGGGAGCCCTCATGTCTGTGTTTCCCTCTAGTTCTTTCTTTTATTTATGCTGTCATAGTTAGTCCGGGCGAGTCCCCGCTTGCACTCTGCACTAAATATACATTCACCTTATACAGTGGAACCTTGGATTTAGGAACCATGCAGATGGTTTTGGACTCGGCTGATGCAGACAGCTGTTCTTTGATGACGTGTGAATGCAGTCACTCAAAAGTTCAGAACTGAAATACCTACAAACTGTTTTTTTTTACCTGAGCCTCCAATAATGAAAGTGGATTCCATATTATGTCATATTATGGCTCATGTCTGTGTTTCCTTCTGGCACTCCCTTTTAGTTATGCTGCTATAGTTAGTCCTGCCGGAGTCTCTGCATGCACTCTACACTAAATATACATTTACATTATACATTATGTGACTGTGACCATACCTAACTGTTATCTCTCCTCATCTGCTTTCCCCTCTCCTGTTCTCTCTCCCCTTCTCTCTCTTCTCTCTCCCCCCCTCTCTCTTTCCCTCTCTCTGTTGAGCTACGTTCCTGAGCTGCCAGTGATCCAGACTCCCTCTGCCCTCTGGACCTGTCTGACCCATCCTGGTGCCCCGCTTCTGGTTGGAGATCTCGTCACATGGATGCCCCGTGTGTCTCTTTGGGATGCGTCCGGTGTCTGGGGACGGTTTCACTCTACCATGAAGACGGTTCTGGCCTCAACTGATGTTGACAGCTGTTTCTCTGAGGACTTGGCTGCAGTTGCTCAATAGAATTTCCTACGAGTCTACCTGAGTCTCCAATAACTACCTGGACTACATATTAAGGTTCCCTGTTGAGTCTGGTTCCTCTCAAGGTTTCTTCCTATTACCATATCAGGGAGTTTTTCCTTGCCACTGTCTCCCTCGGCTTGCTCATCAGGGACTATCTGACCTTTTTGATTCATACACATTCACATTCCATACAAACTTATTAGAAATAATTCTTGTGATTGTGTAAAGCTGCTTTGCGACAATGACAACTGTTAAAAGCGCCATACAAATAAAATTGAGTTGAATGGAATTGAATATTAACTTAAACACATCCTGTGTTTTACAGTACCTCTAGCCTCCTAACACACAGTATGACTGCAGATCAATCCCTGCTATCTGGACTCACCCAAAAGAGGATAGGTTCCCTTTTGAGTTCGGTTTCACTCAAGGTTTCCATCTCAGGGAGTTGTTTTTTTTGCCACTGTCGCCCACGGCTTGATTGTCAGGAACAGTCAACAATTTAGATTTAGACATATTTTCTCAAATATGTAAAAATCAATTCAAACACTTTTTTCTGATCCTATAAGGGCGCTTTGTAACAATGACCATTGTTAAAACGTATGTATAAATAATATTAAACAGAATTAAATACGTTTAAAATATCAAATATCCATATTTGGTGATCCACTCTGGTGTCCCCTAAAAGGAGCAACTGAAAGAATAACTACATTTTGGTAGCAGAGTAAGAAGAAGAAGAAAATGAGCACAAACGTCTGTCTGGGTGATGTTTTTATGAATGTCAGTGGGTGTATCAACTAAGCTAAACCTCCCATTGGTGTGAAAGAGAGCATAGCGTATATGTGTGTGATTTGTGTGTGTGCAGTTGTGTGATAAACTGACTTCCCACTCTGGGTGTTTTCCTGTCACGCCCAGTTTACCAGGCACCGACTCCAGTTTGTAAACTTGCCCAGGATGACATTGGTAAGTGAAGATGTATGGTTAATCAGGTCAAATCAAATGGGCTTTATTTCACACCAAAAGACTCCCACCAAAAGACTCCCACATCGCGACATGCAAAAAATTACTTTCAACAATTGCGTATAAAGGGAAAAAAATCACATGAAACCTAGTGGACCATTTGAGGGCACACGGGATGAAGCTAAAAGCAGAGGGATGAACCGTGTTTAACAGCTGGCAGTGTTCAGGACAAAACCCTGTAGCCTGGTGGTGGAAGAAGCAAGACAGCCTCCCTATATTTCTGCACTTTCAAACACATACAGTACCAGTGTGTACAAGCCTCCTCGACACCACCTGAGAGGGTTTTCTCTTATGCAGGACATGCAATAAGTCAGGAGATGTGTCTTGTTTTGCAAGATAAAACTACCATGGTCATATTTCTTTAAAAGAATTGCTGACATTTAAGGTTGGTTTGTAGCATAACAAGAATACCAACTACTTTGCTGTTATTGGTGCTAAATTATTGTAGTTGGGTTAGGTAGTACATAAACTTGCTCTGTTCCATTGTACCTCCTGTGTTTGTTTTAGGTCTGTGTGCATAGGGTTTGCATGTTCTCCCCGTGCTTGGTGTGTTTCCTCTGCATTCTCTGGCTTCCTCTAACAGTGCAAAGACATGCAGCTTAGACTAATTGGTGCTCCCAAATTGCCCGGATTGTATGAACGTGCGTGTGAGTGCTGACGAAAGGGTTGTACTGTACAAGATGGAAATAAATAGTAGCCACCAATGTACAATGGCCTCCATGCTCCCTAGTTGTTTTACAAGGAAGATGGGTGGATGAAAATTTGTTGTGTTTTGCATTTACTTATATTCAGGTATATACTTTCAACTTTTAATATATTGTTTGTTTTAAATTAAAAAAAGCCTTTCTTTAATGTTATCCACCATTTTTTCCTAAAGTATCCACTCATATCCATTTTAAAAGTATGGATTTGGCACAGGTATGGTGAAACACCCAAATGATACCCCACCCTACCAGGAGGTGGAAGGCGACAGGTACATTAACAATAGGAGATTGTTTAATGATCAATTGTATTGGATGATTAAGTGGATGGTTTGGATTAAAAAGAACTTGCACTGGAACGCATGTGTTCGTTGATATGTGGTAAGAAGTGAGAAAAAATATAGCACGAACGTGGGGCGTGGCATCGTTTACATATCTGATTTACATATATAATGCATGCCCCGCCCTTCTAGTTAGTGTGTATTGGTAGATCCGTTCACGGGGAAACGGAGTGTATTTGGCGTGCGGGTTGGTAAAGCGGAAGCAGTAGTACTGAGAGAAAAGGAGAAAAGGAGGAGGCGCGTCGTGTGTGTGAATAAGGGGAGCATGTGAGAAAGGGGGAGGTGGTGTGTGTGTGTGTGTGTGTGTGTTATTACGGACAGGCGGCCCGGAGGCAGAGTGACACTTCAACACGCTTATGTCGGGTCGCTTGTGAGTCGCGTCCTCATGGGTTCCTGTTTAAACACACAGAGGACGCATCCGAGCCCGGGCTGTCCGTGAGCGCCGCGAGCACCACCGGAGACTCTCCCGTTCCCGCCGTGGGAGCGCGTTATAGCGTCGTGCTTTCAGCCGCAGAGTGTCGGATCAGAGTGTCGGAGGTAAGCGTCTGTCCGGGACGCTCACGCACGCGCTTTTTGTTCGATTGGTAATAATAGCGTCACGCGCTCTGAGCGCGTGATGGGATGTTGGATTAAGAGGAATAAATAACTAACTATTGATAATAATGTTGATCTGGAAGACGCATGTGATTCACGTGCAGTGCTCCAGCAGTGAGCTTTGAAGAGCAGGTAAATGATCAACTTGTTTTTGGCACATGCAGTAGAGCTGGAGTGTGTGTGTGTGTGTGTGTGTGCGCGCGCGCGCGGGCTGGGAATGAAAAAAACGTGTGTACAGTGTGTGCACCCTTGCTTGAATTGATTTCCACACGCGCACACATACTGTACATCCTGATTTAGCATTGTGCAAAGGAAAGTGTGTAAAGTTCTTCTTGATGGGATTTTGCAATCAAAGCTTTTCAATAAAAATATTAAAAAGGGTAAAAAAAAAATATCCTCCTTCTGGATTTCTGCTTTTTCAATGTAGGTATTATTTATTTATTTATTTATTTATTAATTATGGATTGCATTGACCTATGTGGCTTCTTGAATGCTGTAAAAATATAGAACCCTTACAGGTTATTTGGTTGCATAGGGCCCGAGTTTGATTCCCAGCCATTGCCAAACCCTACCCATTGGATGCAGTGCCAGTCCTAAACTCGGAGAGGGTTTCTTCAGGAAGGGCATCCGGTGGAAAACCTGTGCTAAAGATTAGGTGGGTCCGCTGTGGTGACCCCTCGACGGAAGTAGCTGAAAGACTTACAAGAGGTTGCCCGTACACAATAGTGTTTCTTTTTTTATTACATTTACAACATTCAGCAAACTCCCTTATGCAGAGAGACTTTTATTTTTATCTCATTATGACAGTTAACAGTTAATGGCTCAACTTGGCAGTGGGGTTTTAAACCTGGGACCTTCTGAACCGTAGTCCAATGCTTTAACTACTCCTCATTATCAGCTAGGGCTTGTTGTATAAGGTTAAGAACCATTAAACAACCACTGGGGAATATTTAATATATTTTATATTTTTATATAGTGTGTGTAGGACCTAATAAGGTCAAGTTGGCTTTATATATTTTTCACCTACAGTATGAGAAGAGAATTCACAACGCAATGTGTTGACCGCATTAAACTGATTACTGCGAGAGGTTTCTTCACATGCTTCCTGATTTCACTGATACAGTGGGATCTTGTGCAAGTGAGAGTGTGTAAAGTTTCTCCAAAAGCAGGATGTCAATTGTATGGCATGCAGCAAGTCAAGTCAGGTCGGTTTAAGTAGATTTTATTGGCATTTCTATTTCAAATGTATTATGTAAACACAGGACTGCACTGATACACAGCAGTGTGAATTCACAACATGATGTGTACAATGTGTACCCTCATCTTGCCCACTAGTGATTTTGACATGCACATGAGTTTGTAGTTTATGAAAAAGGGGAAGTACCAGCATCTGTTAGTGACATATCTGTGTGTGTGTGTGTGTGTGTGTTCTGTTTTTCTGTCATCTGTTAAAAACATTGTCTAATTCTGTCTCTCCTTATAAGCAAAATGATTAGAAGACTTTTCCAGATCTACAGTACCTAGACGCTGGTGACAGCTAGCTGCCAGACCTATAAACAAGCAAATAAGCAGAAATTTAAATGAATGCTAAAATCAAACAAAACTTTATTCTTAGCATTTTATTGATACTGTTTACTAGAGATGGGGAAGAAACTGATTCAGTTATGTATTGCGATTCTTTTCTGTGGCAAATCAAAATTTATCATTTTTTAAATATAAAATTTTTTATTTTTATATATATTTGCATTCGAAGTGGTAACATTTTTCAGTTTTTCTATAATCCCACAGGTGGTGCACTTTAAACTAGTAGGGTGAGTCAAAAATTATCTGCACTCTGGCTGTAGAATTTGTTTCATCCCTTGGATAGCAGTCCTCTGCGTTTAATCTGAAATTTTGGCTTCAGCTCTTCAATAAACATCTCACTGTAACGAGCACTGTTGATTGTTGAACCCTTTTCCTGATAATGTTCCTATACTGGTCCTGAAGAATCCCAGAAAACTTAAGACATCGACTTTCCAGCTGATTTTCTGAACTTTTTCTTGATCAGCTATTGAGGATGTTACTGTTTTCATACTCTGACAGTCACTTTTAGGCTCATAGTGATTCCTTAGAGCATCGGTCCAAATTTAATGCAGATATCCAAACGCTCTCGTTTATGGTCTTACATGAGTTGTTTCAGTAACAGGTACATCTTTACACCGCAGAAACGGTATCACTGAATGCTGCTCTTCTTTCATGAAAATCACAAGTGTGGAGCGTCCATTTTTGCTCACACCGCAGTTACAAATGAACTGATGTAACACATTCACACCTGCACAGCAGTGACTGGAAAGGCAGTAGCCTTGAATATAAAGTGCTGATAAGACAGCGCGGCACACAAAAGTTTTAATAGTGCGGATAATTTTTGACCCACCCCCATTTTCTACACGTTGGTAGGCAACACAGTATCCTGTGTGTTACAGGCAAATTATTTACTAAGTTTGTTTAGAATTGCAACACATTGTTGAAAAATAATAATAATTATTTCTATTTAGAAATATATATTTAGATATTTAGAAAATCACAATACTTACAGAATTTTAATACAGATTGAATGGGCACCTAGACATCTTGATTGGGCTGTCACTGGTGACTCCCATCCCTACTATTTAACAAGTACAACTGTATAATAATGAGCTACAGTATAGTAAAGCTGTTGTGGATTAAACTACTGGTGACTGGTGCTGATCCAGTTTGTTTAGGATTGTAATGTCACTCTTACTCATTACCATATGCAGGTTTTTCTGAACGATCACCACAATTGTTTTTTACTTTGAAATGGTGAATTTACCAAAAGTAATAATTAATACATTAATCAACCATAACATTAAAACTATTTGTCTAAAATTGTGTAGCTCCCTTTTATGGTTCGAAAACAGCCCAACCGACTAAGGCATGGACTCCACAAGACCACTGAAGATGTGCTATGGTATCTGGCAGCAGGATTTTAGCCACAGATCCTTTAAGTTCTATAAGGTGTGAGGTGGAATCAGACTTGTTTGTCTAGGACATCCTATAGATGCTCAATCAATGTGAGATCTGAGGAATCTAAAGTCCAGATCAATACGTTGAACACTTTATCATGTTTCTCAAACCATCCCTGACCATTTCTTTCCTGGCAGTGTGGCAGGGAGCATTATCCTGCTGAGATAAGTCTCTGCATTTAGGGCCCATAGTCCATCGCACTTCCATCTCTTCTCAAGGGAAACTACACATGCCACAGCCGTCTACATGGTGCAAAAAGAAAGATGATTCATCATATCAGGCCACCTTTTTTCATAGCTCCCTGGTCCAGTACTGATGATCACACGCACATGTGAGGTCAGCATGGGCACTCTGACTGCTCTGCGGTTAGACAGCAAGCTGCAATACACTGAACATTCCGACACCTTTCTGTCATGGCCATCATTCACTTTTTCAACAATTTGTGCTCCTGTAGCTCTGTGGGATCAGACCAGACAGGTTAGCCTTCACCCTCCACATGCATCAAAGAGCCTTAGGCCTCCATGACCCTGTCATAGGCTTATCAGTTAATCTTTCTTGAACAAATGGTGGTGGATACTAACCACTACATACTGGGAACACCCAGCAAGACCTGCTGTTTTGGAGACGTTCTGACCCAGTTGTCTTGCCATCACAATTTGTTCTTTAACAATATCCCTCAGATCCTTCCGCTTGCCCATTTTTCCCGACTGTTCACTTGCTTGTTGACCTACTAACGGAGAATTCACATCTTTTTTTTCTTACCTTTGTATGCATGTAATGGTTTACGTGCCTACTTGTGTTAGGTTATCAAAACAAGGCGTGACACGTAAAACTGCATTAAAGTGCTACACTGCAGTTTTATGATGCGTCTTGCTAAGAAATGGAGTGGGAAGTCTGAAATGTGCAACATGTTGATGCTGATTTATTCCTTCGTCTTGCGAACCGTCACTCTGTACCCTGTACGCTTTTGAGAAACGTCCTCGGCTCAGCAGGCCATTTTGCTTCATGTCTCATTGTGTTGCTTTCTTAGTGATGAGCTCATCTCCGTGTGACTTTCTGTCCTGGTTGTGCTGACCCATATGTTGCTCTTATTACCTGCAGAAGCTTTTAGGCCCTGAAGTGGATAATATTGATTAGCTTTTGCACAGCTTCACTGACTTTTATGTTATGGTGTTTTGCTGGCTGATGTAATTTTTCCATTAGATGAGCGATATAAAGGAAACATTTGCCATATCTTTAACATACTTTGTTGGGACTGAGATGATGATTATTTTTTCCATACCAGCATGTATACATACAGTCATGTGAAAAAGATGTTAAAAAGTGATCACTTGTTTAACCATATGCCTTTTGGTAAAGACATAATAAAAACCATCTGATTGTAGCAGGTCTTAGTATTAGGCAAATACAACCTCAGACGAACGACGTATAACTTTTTTCACCGTTCATGATTTATTTAACAAAAACGAAGCTAAAAAGAAAAAAAAAAGCATGTCGGCAATACTGAGTACCCCCCTTGACTCAATATCTTGTAGATCCAACTTTAGCAGCAATAATTTAAAGTAAGTGTTTCCTGTATTACTTAAACAGTGTTTCACATCGCCTTGGTCCATTCTTCTTTACAACACCACTTCAGTGAATTGAGGTTTTTGGACATTCGCTTATGCATACCTCTCTTAAAGTCTCACCACAGCATTTTAATTGAGTTAATGTCTGGACTTTGACTAGGCCATTTCTAAACCTTGATTTGTTTATTGTTTAGCCATTCTGATGTAGATGTACTAGTGTGCTTCGGATCATTGTCCTGTTGTATGACCCAATTTTGACCAAGTTGTAGTTGTTCTCTGGTATTCAAAGATGTTCAGTGACTGCAAGACTCAGGTCCAAGCCCAAATTATTACCCCTCCATTGCAGTGATTGAAAGTGGATATGAGGTGTTTCTGCTGAAATGCTGTTTGGTTTTAACTACACATGGTGCTGGGCATGAAGGTCAAACAACTCCGCTTTGGTCTCATTTATCCATAGGACATTGTTCCCGAAGTTTGTTTAAATGCAGTTTTGAGAACTTCAGTCGTGCTTCTGTGTTCTTTTTAGACAGGAGAGGTTTCTCCTGGCAAACCTTCTAAGCAAACCCTGCTTGTTTAGTCTTCTTCTAATTGTGCTGTCATGACTGTTAACAGTTAACATGCTCAGTGAGGACTGTAGGGTCTAAAGTTTAGCTTTTGTTTTTGTTTTTTGTATTTCTCTGAGCATTGCGTAGGCATCTGACTTTGGCGTGAATATGCTGGGACATCCATTCTTGGGAAGATTGGCAGCTGACTTGAAGGCTTTCCACTTTCATATATAATTATAATAATTATAATTAGAATAATTTTTATCACTGTCGAATGTTGAACTCCAGATTATTTGGAAAAGGCTTTATAACCATTTTCAAAGTGACGTGCAGCAACGATTGCAGCAGACCATTGCTTATTCCGTTCTTGTTTTACAAGGTATAAAGACATAAAAATCAGGTAAGACCAGGGTATTAGACGTTTTGGCCAACTTTTGACTGGTAGTGTGTTTTTCCATGTTAAATAACATTTCTTTTTATCTGTTTCGTTAAAAGTAAATCCAAACAAGTACAAACCAACCAGATTCGAAGGTTCTAATTAAAATGGCACTAAAATGTACATGGGTAGAGACTCGTTAAGAACCACTGATCTAGAATATCATCCAGCTGACTCTTGCCATTAAACTTTATCTAGAGCCACACAGAAAGTGAAAACATCACCATTTTTCCTATTGGGAAACTGCATGGCAAGATTTGCCTTGGTGCTTACAGTATGAGATATTGGAAATCGAAGGCCTACTGTTTGGCGGCTTTGTGAGGACTTATTAGAGGAAGTGACACAGAGGACATTGAGACGAGAATGAGCTTATCTTGTCTCTTCTATGCTGAAACCTCTTTTCATGCCAATGCTTTGCTTTGGAGTAGCAATCAGATGAGCGCTAGTCATTCAAGTGTCACAGGCTTTGAATCTGTTTTGCAATTATTTAATCAGTTCACCACAATGCAGAAGATTTAATGTTGTGAAGTTGTGACTTAATTAGTGAAAATTAGTTTTGGTGCAGTTTGACACAAAGAAAATCCAAAGTACTTATTTATTTAAGGTATTTTGCATTTGGATGGCCAAACTTTTAAAAGGCCGAACTTTTAAAACCCCAAACCACTAAACTGTGTAAATTAATGTGTTGGTGAAGTGTAGAATGAATTGACTGTGGTCACTTTTTTGGGTTAAAACATATCTATATTGTTGTTAGAGAAAGCTCTTTCATTTTATGATGTACTTAGAGTTAAGGGGGAGGATTATTATATACTGTTGAGGCAAGTTTTCTGTTCATTAGTAGGGATTCCCAACCATCGGCCAGGTCTCCTGAGCTTAATGGAATGAAAATACCCTCGGGGGGGGAACCGCATCTGTACAGTACCGGTTCCAAATTACTTTGATCCCCTGACTCCTAGCTTGATTTATTTTTTTGTTTTTTGCCTTCAAAAATGCCCCTGAACCCACTCCATCACAAATCACCCCTTACACCATGATGGGTTTGTAGAGTGGACACACACTAAACAAACAAACAAAAAAAACGAAAAAACTGCCAATTTTTAAAATACGCATGAACGTGACATCCTACAAGTTTAAAGTCCTCTCTCTTAAACAATTCAAGAGCCAAAGATATGCATTGGTTATTCTGATGTACAGTAAGTAAAAGTATCACAGGAGTTCGGTTGGATAAATTCTCTGTGCCCGTAAAACTTGCGCCCAAGCCATGCACCCTCGACTCTCTCTCTCTCTCACACACACACACACACACACACACTCACACACACTCATCATATCAGTCATATCTTTATAACTTTATGGGCTAGAAATGAGCCATTTATTAATTTATATATTCTCAGGAGGAAAATTTATTATTATTATTATAAATCACATATTATAAAAATAAAAAAAATCTTATTATTATTGTAGTTAATTTGAAAGGTTACAGTACTTCAATCTTACAATCGGAATAAGACTAGTTAAAACCTGTCAGTTTGTGATAAGTTCTCACTTTTTCACTTTTCTGTGCTAAATGTAAAAGTTAAGTTAGCTTCAACCTGAGACCTGAGGAAGATGTAATAAATACATACTACAAAGCACATTTAAACACATTCAGCTTTTTCAGCTGCTGAAGATGTCCTGCC
>JAOVVA010247467.1:0-18462 GCA_028565275.1 Leiocassis micropogon | reverse complement strand
GGGACCTGGAGCCTATCCCAGGAGGCTTAGGGCACGAGGCGGGGTACACCCTGGACAGGATGCCAATCCATTGCAGGCCGCACACACATACACACACTCACACACTCATTTTCTTAAATTTGTTTATTTTTAAATTATTTTTTCACACTTTCACACAAAAATATTTTTTTTAAATAAAAAGCAGAATCATTTATTATTTTGTCTCGCATTATGAATTAAAATTAAAAAAAATATTTCTAGATATTGAATTATGTTCATTATTTAGGAAAAAAATAACAAAGAGGAATCAGAATGAGATTACATTAAAACTAATAAAAAATTATTATATAAATATAAAACTAATAATTTCAAGCATTTGTTTACTACATTGTCTCTTTCTACATTAAAAATATATATAAATAAGATCAATTAGTAGATATGTTTTATGTATGTTTTAAATTAGGTTTAGAAGAAAAAAGCTACAACATAAATTATAGAATTATAAATTAAATATCTCCAATTAATGTGTAAGGATTTATAACATTGATTTTCATTTTTAATTTCAAAATTGACATTTTCTCAGCAGAAAATGTTGCTATGTTAAAACATTTATTTTAAATAAAGCATGAAATGAAATGTCTAGGGGGGAAAATAAATAATTAATAATTCATAATAAGTCATAATCTCATAGTTTTACATTTCTATTAAATAATTTTAATGAGAAAAAAATTTAACCTGTATTGCTGCTATTTTTGTTTGGATTTGGTCTATATCAAATTTTTCCTGCTCATCATATATGAGAAAGCTGCTATGCTCATAAATGTTATGATTTTTATGACCTTCCCTCCCTCTCTCTCTCTCTCTCTCTCTCTCTCGCTCTCCTTCTCTCTCTCTCTCTCTCTCGCTCTCTCGCTCTCCTTCTCTCTTTCCCTCCCTCTCTCTCTGCTTCCTCCTTTAAAGATGTGTTAGCGTTTCTGCTGTAAAGACGTCGCTCTCAGCTTTCACTCTCCATGCAGACGTGACCCGACTGCTGAAAGAGATCCGCTCATGTTTTACAGCCGTGCAGATCGCTGGCCATAACTCTTAGAAATATAAATGTCAGGGATTTGTAAACATTCGGCCTGCTGCTGATTCAGCTGTTGCTCTAAGAAATGTGGAGATATGTGGAATAGAATATTTTCATAAAATTCATAAAAATAATACATTACATGGAAAATAATATCTACACTATACTTAACTAATAATATTTTGTTTTGACTTTGTTGTGACTTCCTGTGTTTACAAACCAAAAGTCTAATTAGAAAAATATTTTCTTTGCAGAAGTTTGTCATGTAAAGAATGTCACATACACATAAGCCAAATGAAACATCACTTATTCCAGACAATCCACCCTGATATTATAAAGTTTACACATGTTCTACAAGTGCCTTCTAAATTTTCTTTAAAAAAAATTATTTGACGAAATGTAATTTTCTCAAAGAAAAAGTCCTGTTTATTGATTATGTTTTACAAATGTAAGTTTATTGATTTGTTTTTTATTATTATTTAAATCTGCATATACGTTTTCATAGAGTAAATATGTTGATAATTAGAGATCGGTTAAACTTCCCACACTCCTGAATTTGATTCTAAACCTAGATTTTGAGATTGTTGGAAATCATAAAGTGATAATCAGGAAGTTTGCCAGAGTTCAGTGTGGCTTATTATTATAGTTCAAGAGAAAATTATGCTTGAAATTAGAAATGTAGTCGCTGACTTTAAAACATTACACCAGCAAATAAGTTATTCAGAGATGAATTGTATTGTGGACTTCATAGGTGGTTTGTGGCTTTTTATAAAGGATTGTAGAGTCCAAAAATAAATAAAAGGACTAATTCCTTGTTTAGTGTTACCATAGAGAGCTTTGAGCCGTCACTACTGGAACGCAAATTGGCTGAAATGGCGAAATCCCACTCTGCACACTAAACTACTAAATATTATTTTAAATCAGTGCAATAAACTTAAAAATGTATCTATATTTCAGTATTGTTTAGAGAAATAATTACAAAAACATCACAAACATTTTTTTCTAGTATTGTGAGGTAAATCTTTTAACTAAATCATTTTTTATTTTAGCTCTAGAAACTAAGAGAAAACCTGGTGTACAATTTTATTTATTGTATTATGTTACGCTGTAATATATTACATGTAAATTACATATTATATTAGTTTAGATTATATTACAGAGATGATAAAAAACATCATGAACATGAAAACTCTGTTAGGGAGTTCCTCAAGGCTACATCCTGAAGTCCATTTTGTTTGTGAATTTCCTCCAAAAAGTAAATTGAACACGTTTTATGATCTAATTTAACATACACATACTGCATGTCAGTGTCACTGTTGTACCTTTGTGGAGACATATTTAAATTTATTAAAGTTGTGGAGATTAAGATATATATTATATACATTTTTAATGCCATCTACTGCATAGATAGTTGTTGTTTTTTCATTAGTAAACATTAAATAATTATTTATTGAATCAAATTGAATTATCTGAGCTGAGAGTAATAATGCCATTCTTGTAGTTTGTGACAAAAATCTCACACTTGCAAACTTGAAAAATAACTTCTGTGACATAAAGTGGTGAAAGTGTTGATAATCAGGGTTTAAAATCTACGGGAAAACAATGCACGTGCATCAAAAACTGCCATGTGTATTTTATGCTATACAAGTGGGTTTTGTTTTGGTTTGTTGTTTTTTATGTTTTACTGCAAAACAAAATTATGAGCATTTTTATGGTAATATGATAAACTCATCATGAACACTTCCAGAAATTAAATCTGTAAAATGAAAAACTGTATAATTGTAATATAGGAGTAATTTTCCACTTTTTAAACTGTTTTTATGATGCATAATTATTTCTTGACTATCACTATTGTCTCCGTGTACATATTTTGGACATTATGGAACAATGTACTGTAATACAGTATAGTTTTCTTTCTTAAAAAAAATATAGCTGTAATATTATTGAGATATTAATCTAATTACAAAGATAGACGAGATCTGTTGTAAAGAATGATGTATAACATTTTAAACTCATTATAGCATGTAATCGGACATTAGGGACTATTCTTGTCCCTTTGAGGAATATTTAGTTTTAAATGTAAACAATGTTTTTTTTGTTTTTTAAAGAAAAGCATATTTTAATATTTGTATCATAACTGTAATTATTATTATTATTATTTTTTTATAATAAATATTCAAAAAAAAAAATTCAAAAAACTGTTGCTCCATTCTGGACTGAGGTTAATGTTGCCTGTTCTTTTCCCCAAAATTAAAGGTTGCAGAAATGAATTTCTATGAAAGGTGATGTAAACTTGTTTCAGATTTTTTTCTAAATCTTTGTTGAATGAATTACAGACAATGATCTGAACCCCCGCAGTTTAAGGGTCATATCTCCAAGTTTCCTTAACATCATCAAGAATAACTCTAATTCTTTAAACTCCTGTAATCTGTCTAGTTCTGTAATGTTTTCGCATATTTTAGTGATTTAGAGGAGCTTGATGGTCGTACCTGGCTTCTTGGGCTCGGGCATGTTCCTGTTTCATGCGTCTCTGTCTCTGTCTCTTTTCCTTCTTTCCCTCTAAGTGGAGGTGTTCAGTTTGGGTCGGCTCTGCATTTATAGGCTATATTAAGCAATATGGAGGAGGGTGTGTGATGAGAGCAGAAGAGAGAGAGAGAGCGCGAGGGAGGGCCACAAGCAGAGTGCAGTGTCACTTGAGATCTCCAGATAATCCTAAGTGTCTGTGGAGGGAAGGTGTGAAAGAAGAGAGACGGAGAAGTGAAGGAGGTTTATTGTAATGACTGAGACCTTGACCGGGACTGACCCTGGGGCTGCTTGCGTGGTTAGGACAGAGGGAGCATTTTAATTGATGCAGCAACAGGCTGACAAAAAAGGTGTGGACATTTTAGAACATACAGTAGGATAGTTTGGTCTCTTAGGAACCAGAGAAACCTAACAAGAAGGTCTGTATCATCTAACGACCTTTTGTGACCCCCTGGCTCATGATTATTGATTTGGGATGACATGACTAACGACATATTGTCAAAAGGATGAGGTCGAGAGGGTCATCTCAAGAAACACACAAATAACAAGAAACTAAAAGACCCACACACAAATGAGGCATTATTAATGAGAAGGGGCGGGTCTTCTAGAAAGCTTGAAATGGAGCTGTCAATCATTCTAGAGTTATGTGTGGATTGGTCTTTATGTATGTAAAGCAACGCAAATTAATTATGCTGTTACATCGAGGTTTGAAATCTTATCATTACAATTACCCTGTATTCGTTCAGTGTCATGTATTTTAACCTTCGGAGTGACTATGATCCCAGATCCCAGGGGGCAAAGTTTAAATATCCCAGATAGCCACCGTATGACCTACCGGTCATGTTCTGAGATGTTACACCAGTGCTGACTGATTGTCCTAAACACTCTACATTCTTATTACCACTTACACTGAGCAACAGAGACAATAAAACCATCAGGAAAAATCTATATCTTATTTGTCTAAGCAAAAAGTAAATAAATAATAAAAATCAATGAGATGGCTGAAGATGAAAATCAATCATGTAGCTTTGAGTGACTTTGTACTCTACAAAGAAATACACGAAAATAATTACAGGACAATAACAACACCCACTGTTATCGTAACATAACGAGTTACTGTTAGAGATGATTATTTTTCTATAACAGCACATCTTTAAGTAGGAAATTCTTCTCGTATCAGCATTTTGAGATGTAAGGTGAAGCTGGTGGTGTAACAATATGGTTATAGCTTCTATAATAAAACTGAGAACAGGATCAAACCTGTCTTACAGGTGGGGCACTCCATTACATGTTCATATAATTCGCTTTTTAAACTAATCTAAATTAAATTATGTTCAAGTCAAAGTGGGACTTTTGATTGTGCAGAATAACAGAACACAGTTCTGAGAGTAAAAACTCCCTTTATATCTCCACTGATACACTAATGCACTTATCCCAGTGTTTCACCAGTGCTTGGAGACCATCAAGGTAGAAAGTTTTCTCAGTACGCCAAAGCCATAATTGGACTGCCTGCCTGATTGACGCCTGAAACACTGGCCTCCCAGGAATTCCTTTAAAGGCCCAAACATGTGGATATATCTTGGAGCGAGCTCAGGTCAGAATTGGGGATGTGGCAATAACTCCCAGCCAGGTTCGAGGCTTAAACGAGGTCACCATTAAGAACCGCTACCCTCTCCCATTGATGTCTACAGCCTTCGACGTCCTGCAGGGAGCCAACGTGTTCACAAAGCTACGACCTACGAAATGCCTATCATCTGGTCAGGATTAAAGAGGGTGACGAATGGAAGACAGCATTTAACACCCCGTCGGGACACTACGAATACCTGGTAGTGCCCTTTGGTCTAGCTATCGCCCCAGCGGTTTTCCAATCCTTGGTAAATGACGTTCTCAGGGATTTCCTAAATATCTTTCTGTTTGTTTATTTAGATGATATCCTGATTTTCTCACGTTCCCTGGAAGAACACCGAGTGCACATTTGCCAAGTCCTCCAGAGACTCCTGGAGAATCAATTATTTGTGAAGGCAGAGAAGTGTGAATTTCACCGCCGCACCATCTCCTTCTTGGGCTTTATTATTGCCCCGTCTCAGATCCAGATGGACCCAGCCAAGGTAAAGGCGGTGACCAACTGGCCAAGACCATCCACCCGAAAGGACCTCCAGTGCTTTCTCAGGTTCGCCAACTTTTATCGTCGGTTCATCCGCAACTACAGCTCAGTAGCAGTCCCACTCCTTACCCTCACCTCCACCAAGATTCCTTTCAGTGATCAGATCAGGCGGAGTACTCCTTTTCCAAACTAAAGGAACAATTCACCTCAGCACCTATCCTCACCCAACCAGATCCCTCCCTCCAGTTCGTGGTGGAGGTAGACGCGTCGGACTCCGGTGTTGGGGCAGTGCTCTCTCAAAGTATGCAAATAGACGGTAAACTGCACCCCTGCAGTTTTTTCTCTCACCGGCTCTCCGCCCCGGAGAAGAACTATGGTATCGGTGACCAGGCCATAAAATGGGCGCTGGAGGAATGGAGACACTGGCTCGAGGGAACAGAGGTCCCACTTCTCATTTGGACGGACCACAAAAACCTTGAGTATCTCAAATCAGCCAAACGCCTGAACGCTCGACAGGCCAGATGGTCTTTATTCTTCTCTCATTTTAACTTCTCCCTATCCTTCCGACCAGGTATAAAAAACACTAAGCCCGATGCCCTTTCTCGTCAGTTCGACTCGGTTGCAGATGATGTTCCAATATCTACCATCCTGTCATCACACTGTCTCATTGGAGCCACCTCTCTTGACATTGAAGCCCTGGTTAAGCAGGCGTTGCACCAGGAACCCAGCCCCCCACGGGCTCCATCGGGCAAACTCTTCGTGCCTCAGGCCGTTCGACCCCAAGTCCTGCAATGGGGCCATAGTTCACTTTTGGCCTGTCATCCTGGCGGTTCTCGCCCCCTCGCCCTTGTCCAGCAAAGATTTTGGTGGCCCTCGGTCAGAGAAGACACTCGACAGTTTATCAGCGCATGCGACATTTGCGCTCAGAACAAGCCCAGCAATAAGCCACCTGCAGGTCTTCTCAGACTACTCCCAGTGCCCCACAGATCCTGGTCACATATTGCTCTGGCTATCACAGGACTCCCAGATTCAGAAGGCAACAGCTGCATTTTAACTATTGTTGATCGCTTCTCCAAAGCTGCTCACTTTGTCCCCTTGACCAAACTCAGCCAAGGAGACCGCAGAACTTCTCATCTTGCATGTCTTTCGTCTCCATGGCATCCCTTCAGATATTGTCTCCGACCGCGGACCCCAGTTCTCAACCCAGTTCTGGAGGGCTTTCTGCAAGCACGTCGGGGCTTCCCCCAGCCTCTCCTCTGGGTATCACCCTCACACCAACGGCCAGACTGAGAGAGCCACTTAGGACCTAGAAACAGCTATTCGATGCATGGCATCCAAGGACCAATGATCTTGGAGCCGAATGTTACCATGGATTGAATACGCTCTTAACTCGCTACCCACAGCTTCCACGGGCCTCTCACCTTTTCAATGCAGTCTGGGCTACCAGCCCCCCTTGTTCCCATCACAAGAGGAGGAGGTAGCAGTCCCCTGAGCCCATGCTTTCATATGCTGTTGCAGGAGGACCTGGCTACGGGCAAGGGCTAGCATTCGGCATTCAAAATCTCTTTTCAAACATCAGGCGGATCGCCGCCGCTCCACCGCCCCAACCTACCGTGTTGGTCAGAGAGTAATGCTCGCCACCCGGAACATCCCCATTAACACTGTATCACATAAGATCTCTCCTAGATTCATTGGCCTATTTACCGTCTCCAAGATCATCAACCCATGCACAGTCAGACTGCTTCTACCGTCCACTATGCGCCGCATCAACTACTCGTTCCATGTCTCCCAGATCAAGCCCATACAATCATGCCCACTTAATTTAACTAAATTACTAAATTTAAAAGGGCTTTAAAAGTAATGCAGAGAGTTCCTCACCGTACCGATGTATTTTACTGCGTGCCTCTCGTCTCATTCATTCGTGAAATTTCCTAGTGTCCTGGATTTGTATTTTCGACCGTGCCTGCTTTGGATTTCGTTTTCGTGTTTCCCCCTTCGGATTTGCTCGCTTCGGATTCGTCTGTGTGTATGACCTTGCCTGTTTATCTACTCCGAGTTTGGATCACGTTCTGGATGTAACTTCTCTCGCGGCTGGATTACTGGTCACCGATTTTGCCTGCCTCTCCGACCTCGACTTGCATTATTCGTCTCAAGCTGCGCGTGTGTGTGTGTGCTTGCGCGCACCTCCACGTTCGTGGATATCGGACAAAAGAGTTTTGTCAACACGAGCGGGGATTCACTTTCTGCCGGATACAAGCTCTTAAAACACCAGACGCTGCGATTACACACACACATTCTCATCCTTCACCCACGCATCACAGGAGACTCCCGCTTCACCTTCCACTTCCGGGCTGTGGGGTTTTCCCCCCTACGTCATCGACCCGCCTCCTTTCGTGTCACAGGAGACTCCTCATTCATCCCGTTCTCTCACAAGAACCTTTTCTTCCCTTCTCCTGCCTCATCTACATGCTGAAACTCCTTTGTGCTTCCCTTTCAATAAAGCAATAAACACTGTTAGTCTGCTATTGGGTTCACTCTCCTTCAGTCCCGCGCCTGAGAGTTCCTGTATGTGCAAGTGGTGTTGGTGAATGTTTGTGTGTACAGTTCACACAGACAGATGAATTTCTATCGAAGCAAATTGGAATCATAATTGAGAGATTGCTTTTTAATGTCAAACATTTCAGTTTAATAAATTCAGTAGTATTTACATTTCAAAGTTAGCAATTTAACAGTGATTACATTTCAAAATGTGTTTTTCAAAGGCTAATATAAGTCAAATAATTACAATGCTAATTTGTTTCCATAGTCATCTATTTTCTGCTTTCATTCAGAAGAAAAGTTCTAGTTTGACTTGAATGCCACTCATAATTAGTCGATAATTCATTATCATAACTGTTGGTAATTTGCTGTGGTACTGTATAGGGCGAATAAATCACTTGGATGCATTCTGTTACTGTATAGAAAATTTATCCATTTCATGTTGGTAGCAGTACTTCATCACACCCCATTGTTGATTATTTTGCTACAAAGGTTTTAAATGTTCATTTTTTTTTTTTATTTCACTGTAGTTTTGTTTGTCTATTCTCCTTGGATTTATAGTACTCATTTCTGTTCTGATGTCATTTTTGCATAGTCAGCATTTCTTGATTTCTTGCAAGGGCTCTATTTTTAAACTGTTTTGTAGGACACTTTAAGCATCGGTTAACACCTCTATAAATGTGTAGCTTCACTTATAGAAGTAATGAGAACATCTCCATGTCTCGAGTGTAAGCATTTATATTAAACACAAAGGTTTCTTATAAAAATACAATATATCAAATGACAGGTGTGTGTGTGTGTGAGACTCAATACAAATTGTTAGTTTAATTTAATTTAATAAATGACATTTATATTTAACATTTAGGCATTTGGCAGACGCCAAATTCTGGACAGTCCAGAATGACTTTAAAAAAGTGCTTTGAAGTTTCTATCATTAGTTAGATCCTTACACTGGTTACTAGGTTTAATTTTATGAATTCCATAAGTAACTAAAATAATGATGATTATGTAGGCCTAGTGTAATTTATGATCACAATAACTGGCTGGTTACTTATACTAATGAAGCCAAATGCAGTTCATTGCTTAATAGAATTAAGGCAATGATTTCTTTTCCAAGCACTCAACCATGTGCCGGAGCATGATCTTAAACACAAGCGCCCTCTGTATTTGAATATTTGTATGTGAACAAGTTTTTTTTTTTACTTCTCCATAACTGAATTTTCTATTATTCATACTCATATTCAATAAATAAATAAATGCATTAAAATAAAATACTGTACAAACATCTCAGAGAAAAGGGACCTTGATAAAAGGGTTTAAAAATTACTGATCCCTTAAAGAGAAAAAAATTCACCTCAAATAAAAAAAAAAATTTAATTCACTTGCAAGGGGAAAAAAATTGGCCTTGGGACATGGGTGAAAAAATAAACATTGGAGGGGGGGATTAATCTAGAACAAAAAAAATAATTTAATTTTAAAAGAAAATGTAATTTCGGTTGTAAAAGTTCAAAAAAATCTAAATTTTCACCTGCCTCGTTAGGGAACTAAAAAAAAGTTTTGGTAGTTTGTTGTTTTTTATCCACTGTTTTTTTCCACCCATGTCCCTTTAGGGGCTCAGAAGGTCTGTGACTTGGGAACAACACAAAACTGACAAGGTTTTGTTAATTTTCTGATCAGCCGGGGGGCAAAATAAGAAGCGCATCACAAAGAATTTGTTCTATACTTAAGATCATGTTCATGACGTGCCATACAAGCGATATGAGGGCTGAGGATAGTTTTCGGATAGATTTGGTGGAAATGCTAACTGTTGCAGTGGAACTGGCTTTTAAAACCTGAAAACCAAGCGTTTCACTAAACTCACTTGCTGAAATCCCCCAGTTATAAGACTAACAGATTAGGAATTAAAATATCCATTACTTTTGTTGGTTTTGTTGTTTGGTTTTGGTTTGTTTGTTTTTTCATAACTACAAACTTTTATATTTAGAGTGAAACTGCATTAGGGAATGTATTGTGTTTATTCAATTCTCTTAATTATGTTAATTCATGTTTAAACAGAAGACAACCATTTTGTCCGTTATTTCTTTTCCGTATGAAACACTACTTCCGGGATCTTTTTTTTTTACTTCCGGGATCTTCAGGAACAACCGCGATGCGTCATTATGTAACTTCCTGTGCACGCACCGTCAATATGGCGCCCACCGGATCCTTATCCTTTGCAGTGATTATTTTAACTACAGTTTTAGGATTTTATACAGAATTTGCGGGCTGTAATAATGGCAGGCGGGTAAGTGAGTGTTTAGTGAAATGACCTGCAGATTAAAAAGGTATATATTTAAGAAAATTAACCGGATATTTATCAGCGGTGTCGGGGGGTCTCAGTCTGTGCTAATCGGCTAACGTTCGCTGTTTAGTTTATCTATTTATGTAAGAAAATAACATTTACTATTTTTCAAAATGCATAAAAGTTTATTATATGTTCTGTAATATGTCATTGATATTGTAATGACTGTCTTGTTTAAGTAATACTCTTGATATGAATGGGTTTGTGTGTCGGTACATGAATGCGTTAACCTGGTCACGTGATCTGATCCTAACGTGGTTTATTCTTTATATCCATCAGTTTTTATCCTATACATTTAGCATCCAAGTTATATACATGTTCCAAGTTGGTTCCTGTTCTCAGCCATGTTCTGTTCTGTCCTGAAAGTATTAAATATCTCTGTATTTCAATAAATCCTCAGGATATCAGACACTGTTCATATAAAACATTTAGTTTCTAGTCCCTGTGAATGAGCTGTGATAAAGAACTAAAAGTTCCGTATGAACATGTTATTTGGTGGTGAATGTGTGCAGGGACCCGAGGTCGTGGAGTCGGACCTGGCCGGATTCTCCGTGCCGCTCGAGCACTCTTTCGAAGTCGGTGAGTTCAGGCTTGAGATAATAAATAAATAAAAGCTGTCTGATCTCTTTTTAAGAGGATTGTTATTTGGTTATCAAAAATAAAGAGGATGATGATGAGGATAACAGGAAGGACTAGAGAGGCTTGGAGTATGTGAGGTTGCCACTGTGTGATAAATACATAATTGTATTGGGTTATGCAGGTTTAAAAATGTAAGCTCTCACACTGATATTGATGATTTTTGTTTTTCTGTTGTTTTGTTTGTGGTGTCAGACGACGTGCCCAGGTTCCGGACTCGTGGCTCAATCCAACTGAAGGCCGGCAGAGAGAACAGCGTGGCTCTGTCTCAGCTGGAGCTCTCGGAAAAGGACAGACGTTTACTCAAGGTCCGAGACGTCCCTCACCGCCGGGGCCCGAGCCATACGCTGAAAATCTTATAGCGTTATTTTTAAAGACATTTGTACAGTTCAGGAAAGAAAAAAATAAATAAAACTGTGTATGACTTCTCTTTATATGATTTGTGTGTTTAAAAACATAACATTTGTCTGTGTGAGATCAGGATGTAGCGGCTGTAGACGGTCTGTACAGGATCCGAGTCCCCCGGGTGTCTCTGCAGTCAGACAGACAGACAGACGGTCACCTAAGCGCCTTTGTCAGAGCCGTGAGTCTGATCCCCTCCCCCATAAAAGATTAATAAAAAATATTATAAAAAAATTAACAAAATAGTGCATAATATTACCTTATTTGCTATTATCGTTATTATTATGTATAAGCTATATCCGTGTGAAATTATATATATTTTAGTCTTTTTGGTTTGTTTGTTAGTTTTTAAGCTTTAGGTTTACTTAAGTTGTTTGTTTGTTTTTTCAGTTTCCTTTTTGGTTCACATGTAAATGTATTATTATTTATGGATTACTTTTTATTGGTATTATTTATCTATTTAAAAACTTTTTATAGGTTTCTTGTTGTTTTTAGGAAAATTTCTTTTTCTTTTTTTTATTCTTTTCACCAATCTTTCACTCTGTCACTCCCTGTTCTGAATTTCGGTTATCTCTGTCGTTAAACATTAAATGAACGATTAATAGATAATTTTTATATTAATTAATTAATTTATTTATTGTTATGTGTGCCTTGTTTCCTCTGTCAGTGCTCTCTGGTGGAGTCTCACCTGAGTGACGTCATCACACTGCACACTGATGTCAGCGGCTCCCTCATCGGCGTCTCCATAGTGACGGTGCCGGGGGCGTGTCAGGGGGCCGAGGTCGAGGACGACGTGGACCTGGAAGCGTTTAACACCACCATCAGTGTTATGGCACCGATCAACGCACCGGCGTGAGGAAACAAACAAACAAGCATGCACGCGCACATCGCCATATTTAAATACAAACGTATTGTGCTTAGTGTAAGGGGCGTGGTCATGCTTACCCAATTAGTAGGTCACATGACCACAATGGGAATCCCTAAATTAGTCCAGAAACACTTCAATAAGTAAATCTGATCTGTAAGTCTGATTGATGCTTTGGATTTGGCTGTCTGGTTCTGGTGTTTAAAATTGATTGCTTTGTATTATATTTATAGTTCATTATGTTTATTATGTTTGTGTATTGTAGAAACATCATCTTATATTAAAATGTTTTTTTCCCCATATTGTCCCACCCAGATTGCTCGCTCACAAAACAGTAGCAATAACTCCAGTGCAAATATAAAAAAAAATCTAAAAATAACAACAAAAAAAGCGTTCTCTGTGTGAGTTGTCAGAATATTAGGAACGGTCTGATGAGAAATGAGGGTCCTGAAATAATTTCAGATCAAATTATTGCTTTGTTTTATTAATACCACACTGTGTTCACATCCTCCAGGCCTGAGACGGCGCTGTTCATTGAAAGGATGGAGCAGGAACAGGACAAGAAAGGAAAACCCCAGGAGCAGAAATCCTTCTTCGCTAAATACGTGAGTGAAAAACCCCACGTCGAGTTCTTGAGGAGCCGACAACGTTCTCTCTCGTATTATTAGATTTAGAGCCACATTGCTTTTTATTGTATGAAATGCCAAAGCTAACACACAAGACATCATACATAAGTGCATTTCGGGTCTGGATGTAGGATGTGGTACTTCCTGTTTATCCTTTTTAAAAACTGACTTTTAGGAACACTTTTTATGAGTTTTATAAGGTTTTTCACTTTATATAAGTGATGATAAAAGAGATTGAGAAGACGTCTGCCTTTTTCGAGATTAGTCACCAAAGACCTGAGGAAAAGAGAACCGAGTCTCATCATGACGAATGAAGAATCAGGTGAATAAACGAATTCAGGAATCTGCTCTTGAAAATCATCCGGTTTAGGAGCAACGTCTGACATCCCACCGCGTGTGTGTGTGTGTGTGTACGTATGCATGCTGACTTTGTGTTGGTGTGTGTTTCAGTGGTATTTGATTTTGGGAGGTGCAGTTTTCCTCATGGCCACCAGTTCAGCACAGCCCCCAGCAGGGGGAGCCAGAGAGCAGAGCTGATTCACTCCGTCAAGTACCAGAAGTCCCTCACACACTCCCTTCCCATGTACACTCCTTCCCTCAAAATAAACAAAGTCTGAGAGCACTTAAGAAAAAAAGAGCTGATTTTACTTCATCCTTTAGGAGAAAACAAGCAAATGAAAAATTCTTGTGATGGAAAAAAAATATCAAAGCGGAAGGAATTCTAATTATAAAATAAGATCAGATCTTGGTTAGTGGACTCAGACCTTTGTAACCTAATTCTCTGTTTGTGTGTGTGTGTGATTAACTGAATAGCACACTGACGAAAGGGAGATGATGGATCTGGAATTCAGCGCTTACTCACACTCACATCCCTAATCAAACACATTGAGCACCAGTTCAGCATTCAATAAGCCTTTCTTGGGCGCGTGTGTAATCAACACTGTTTAATTGTAACCCTCAGAATCCACTCTCTAAAAGAGAGACTCTCTGATCGACCCTCTGAAAGACTCCAAATTGTATGATTCACTTTTTAAGACTCTCTAAACAACTCTGACCCTGTAAATGACTCTCTGATTGACTCTTTTAAACCGGTGGTTCTCAACATTATTTCTGCATATTGTAGTGTTTTCCTGCTCTATCGCTCCCAAGAAACCTTGATTCGTTAAGTCAAGTGCACTGGGAGCTGGGAAAATTCTAAAATGTGCAGGGCAGTGGTCATCCGGGACCAGAGCTGAGAGCCACTATTGATGATGAGCCTACACCCGATTATTAAATCGCTGCACTAATCTACGACGTTATAATAATTAACACCTCTTTAATTTTGTTCCTCAGTACTCTTGGTAAAGACATCAAAACCATAATCCTGTTCGTTTCTTTTCTTCCTTCTCGTTAGTGGATGTACATCGTCCCTCTCGTCCTCTTCCTGATGATGTCCGGAGCACAAGACCAGTCTGGAGGCGGGGCTAGCGGCGGAGCAGCCAGTGGTGGCGGTCGATGATTCCCATGGCAACCACAACCGCTGTTCTGCTGCTCCTGGTTTATAAACTGTACATAATAACTTAAATTAATGTAATGCAAAATCTACATGCTAATAAACTAAGAAGCAGGAGTTGAACACTTTGTTTGTTTGTTTGTTTGTTTGTTTGTACTACTGATCCGTTGAATAAAATGTGCTGGAAATTCTACGTGTGTGTAGATGTTGTGTTTGTGCTGATAATGGTTAATAACATTGGTCCATTTTTAAATTCGCTAACAATCGGTATCATTTGTTTGTCCAAAACGTAGAGAAGTACAGAAAAACGAGTGTACTCTTTCAATCCCACAATGCATCACAGTCAGCAGGGTATATACTGTCGGCGTGTGTGATTAATCAAGCTTTCAGTGAAGTTGTGTAAATATTTATTAAATATCTAAATTAACTAAATAACCCCACCAAAGCAAAGTCAACAAGGTTTTTTTTTTTCCCTCGAATATTTAATACATTTTTTATTTTATTTAGCCACACCCACAAAACTCCATAAAAGGCAAAGGTCACAGAGAGCCAAACGAAAATGTCGATTTAACATTGGTTGTTTTTATGCTTCTTCTGTTGCGAGGTGTCACAAATCAAGTCCACAATATCTCGTGCTCCCTGAACCACTCTTTCACAGTTTGAGCCTGGTGAATCCAAACATGATCAGGGTTTACTTTCAGTGTGTTTCAGGCAAAGATATTTGTACGAAGAAATGCCAGACTTGTAGGCGGCAGAGTCGTTGCTGTTGGTGCCATAGGTGTCGGGTTAATCTTGTTCTTTGGCTCTGTGACCGTTTAAATTTCCACATAAGCATTTTATCTATTTACACTTAACAACTTCTTCCAAGCAACTCACATTAAAGAGCATTTTAGAAACTAAATACAGGCTTGTTATGCACCGTTTGTTAGCTTGAAAGTGACAGAATGTGTAACTCAGACTTGACACCAAAGAGCCGTTCCCAGAAAAACCAGCAGGGTGTTTGGCTCGGCATCAACTTCGCTAAACCCTCATTCCCTCCCCGACCATGTGCTGATGCTGGTTCATGGAATCCACTGGCGCATCTTTATAAAAAGCAGCTCAGAGGCCATACGTTACACAGTCAGAAGTGAGACTTTATTAATGAGGTACCAAAGTATTTAATTTTCATGGTGTTATTTATATCACTGGCTTTTCAACACCTATTGTAGGCTTGAAAAGCAAACACAGCGCAAAACTTGGCACAGAGAAAGCGAATGTCATACATCCTTCATTCCTTTCCTATGCTGCGTTATCCTGTGCACAGGGTCGCAGGGAGCCTTGAACCTATCCCAGGAGAGTTTAGAGCACAAGTCAGGGTACACCCTGAACAGGGTGCCAATCCATCACAGGGCACACACCACACACTCATTCACACATTACGGACAATTTGGGAATGCCAATTAGTGTAATGTGCATGTCTTTGGACTATGGGAGGACCAAGTACCCACCAAGCACTGGGAGAACAAGCAAACTCCACGCACAACCCGAGATGGGAATTGAACCCTTGACCCCATAGGTACGGGGCCACAGAGCTAACCACTATGCCACTGTGCCACCTGTTCATTCAAGTCAAGGATCATATGACTTTTTAGGATTTTAGATTAATTCCCAGACATACTGTACAGGATATTTACTCCACATAGATAGATATAATTAGTTAGGATAGATAGGTAGGATATAATTAGGATAGATTAAGCAAACACTGACGTATTCTCTTCTTCTTGAGTTTTGGCCATTTTCTCCGGCTTGCCACATCAGATCATTAAATCCACAAGTTATTGGCAACGATTTTATGCCAGATGCCCTTCATTCCTTCCACAACCCACACATGTCTCCATGCTCGGCACTGGCACTCAGGCTGCCTTGCATCTCAAATGGCCGGGTATTACACACTCTAATATTTCATTGGAACGCCTTTTATTACAGTCGTGGCATCATTTCGAAAAGTTCATGGAATGTCACAACATTTTTTTCCATCCATTAGTTGCATTAGTTTCTCTCCAACATCTTTTATTGATGATGGAAGTGCCGGACCTCTGTGTAAAGTCTTTTACAGCACATCCCAAAGATTCTCAATGGGGTTAAGGTCTGGACTCTGCCTAACCAGGGAGGGTATATGGGCATAGGGTCAAGGGCATTGCCCAAGGCCTCAACAAGGTCAACTCTGCAGCGACAGGGCTCAAACCCCAAACCATCAGCAAGGGTTTCCCCAAAGGACAATCAACGAATCATCAAGACGTCTTTACGTTTCTTAAAGGGTTCATTAGTGACTGGGAAACCCATACTCCTGTTTCAACAAAGTGAACCAGGTTTTAGTTGATGTCTGGTGCTACTGCTTTGTCAGAGATGGTTCAATAGCGGATCTCCCGAGAACTGTCTTTGTTTTTTCATGGGCTAGAGAGTTACATCATGTCACTGTATATGTCCCTGTACGTCACTTCTTTTCCAGTAATGCTAGCAGCTTTAACATAGCTTTGCGAGCAGTTCTTCTGGCTTAATCATTGCTGCACATTGTTATTGAGTCCATTGTTTAAAAATGGCGATCACAAACTTTTTAGTCAGTTTTAATAATCTCACCCCCAGCCTCTAATGTAAACGGTTCTTTTGTTCTAGATCAGCAAAGTGTTGGTGCTGCAGTGCTACCAGTTTTTCAGTTTGAGAACCGGTACTTGGACTTTTGAGTTTGAGTTACTTTTTAGCTACATCTGCATCATCGCGCTGGTACATTTCTCTGACGATTTTCCTTTTTCAAGTGTAAGAGGAAATTTGTGTATATTTCATTAGGAGTTAATTCTACAGTAGAGCTAGAGCTGGACCCTGGAATGCTGCTTGCGCTGCTCGTGACCATGGGAAGCGAGGTGATGGAGAAAAAGGAGAGCAGTTGAAATGGCTCTTCGTTACAGGAGGAGGACCAGCCTTGGACATGATGACATAATTTTTATTCCCTAAGTAACGTCTAGCGAGTCTCAACCACCTGAGCTGCCACTGCCCCTCATAAACATTTTCTGGTCTAATGAAGTTTCTTGGCTTTTTTAGACTTCAGACCATCCTGAGAAGACCACACACACCACACACACTGTGAAACATGGTGGTGTTATCATCATAGTGAGCTTCTGAGAGGTTTTCATCCTGTCTTTAATCTGTCGATGATGATCTCGTCTATGCCAATTCATAAATTTTCCTTAATGAAGCCAAAACGGTGACGGTCTTGACATTGGTTGCTGTGATTCAGTCAATTTGTTTGGTCAGTCAGGTGTATTAATAATATAATGAGATCACATGCACTTGTCACAGACTTAACATGTAACCAACATATTGAACTAGAATACATACAGACACCTTCTAATTCCATTACACTGTAAAACAATACTGAAGGCGTTTATCTGCTACTTCTGCTCTGTAAAGCTTCATAACGGCTCTAATCTGAGGTGGTGGTTGTTAATTGGTGATTTCTGAGGCTGGTAACTCTAAAAGTACTTCTCCTCTGCAGCAGAGGTAAGTTTTGGTCTTACTTTCCTGGGAAGATCTTCATAATACCCCTATCTCACCTATGCGTTTTGACTCACGGTGAGGTGCGGTGTTAGGCACCGTGGGCTGCCGTGATTGCCCGGCGACGTTCTGCAAAGTTCAGCAAGGTCCGCAAGCTTCCGCGAGGGCCGCCAAAAAAATTAAACATGTTGAATTTTTCGCGTGGAAAGATGGAAACATACTCACAGCGCCAAAAACTGATGAACCGTACTTACGGCCACCGCACAAACCGCGTAGGTGAGAGGGGTATAATTCAATTCAATTCAATTTTATTTGTATAGCGCTTTTAGCAATTGTCATTGCCGCAAAGCAGCTTTACACAA
>JAOVVA010247427.1:0-18464 GCA_028565275.1 Leiocassis micropogon | reverse complement strand
CACCTCCACATCATTGCATTCAGTTTTTATTCACGATTTGTATAGTGTCCCAACTTTTTTGGAATCCGGTTTGTAGTATATAAACATGTACTCTTATACAGTGCAATAGCATTCAGTGTGCAATAAAATATACTGTATAAGCCTGCACCCTCACATAGTTTGAAGTAAGATCTAATTTTATTCAATAGTTTTCAGCAATGTTTTACATGCACTTTAACTATTTTTATTGCAAATTGCAAGTAATTTATTTACTAATTAATAGATTGCATGTACAAATATGTAGTTTACTGGTAGTACAAGAAAGGCAAAAGGTCAAGGTGTTTCCTTTCCATGACAATCTACATACACCTGGGGAGAATTAAAGAGATGATATTAATGTGTGTGTCTGGTAGAAATTACTTCTAATAATACTAGTTTGCTTATAAATACATATTTGGACAATGATTAAAAAAAATGCCATGTAGCTAATTGTTTTTGTCAGCATATTTCTCTATACTAAATAAGATTGCTATGCTTTTTAATGATGGCCATTTACACTTCTTTTTCTTGCCCTATCAGTTTATGTTGGTTAGTATCTAGGTTATTGGTTTCTGTGTTTGTGGTTCGTTGTTTATCTTGATTTTGGTTTCTGTATGTGTATTGTCAACCTCTCACCTCTAAGTGCTTTAAGATTAACCTGCAATTTGCAGCTGCATCGATGAGATTGCTGAAGGCTGCTGTTATAGAAAATTAATAATTCAGCTGCACTGTGATATTATGATCTATAAAGCACTGTATTGTCATGCACCACAATACTTGGTAAAAAATTTTCTCTGTTATGTTCCGTGGATGTTTAGATCAAAGGGTGCAGGTCCATACATACAATACAGTAATGAAAACTAATAACGAAGGATGAAACCAACCTTCTCCAAGATGGCCGCCTGTACCACGGGATCATTCACATCCTGATTGGACCGGACTCTTACTTTGATGGTCTGTTGTTTTCTGTTAAGCACAACTGGATGCAAAAGGACATGTGTACAAATAAACATGATAATTAACAGACACAAAATTTGTTGTATAACTGTAATAATTAATACAACTTTACTCACGTTTATGACAGAAGAAAGGCTTTATGTCTGAGCACTGTGCATCAGCAGCCAGACCATTATAAAAATAAGCACAGTTTTCATTTCCAAGGGCATTACCAGGTTTTCCAGTCATCCAAAGATTAAAAAGCAAGATATTCTGGTCTGACCACTTCCAGGGCTCCCTGAACAGTCCAATCCAAGTATACAAAGACAGCCCTGAAATCTTTTGCAGTATAATTGAATTTTCTGTTGAGTTTCTTGCACTGGCCAGGTCTGTGTGATATTGTTTGCAGTATGTCTGAGCATCATACCAGGAGACTGAAGAATTGATGAAAATATACCTATACTTGCCAGTGTACCTGTCTGTAAGAATGAATAATATTCAAAATAACAATGCCAATTAATTAATTTATTTATTTAATTAATTATTTTACAAATCACATGTAACACGTGCAAATACAGTAGTACATATACAGATGTTTAAACATCCATGGGTTTCATGGAACTGGAAAGATGGGATTATCGCCTGTAACAAAAATTCCATTAATTAAAAAAAATAATAATTTTGAACAAATTAAACATTTATTCACACTATAGACTGGTGTCCAGAAAGAAAGAAAGTAAAAAAGAAAGAACGAACACAGGTCAGGACATACACAAAGTTTCATGTTAATAAAGATGACCTATTTCTGTCAGTTTTTCCCCCCAATATCTATAGATTAAATTTGTTTTTATATTTATAGCACTTTAGATATGCAGTACACAGGTCAAAATTCCTTGTAAAGTATTTATTTGTAAAGTAACAGTAAACAACATATTTCTCACCATCAAAGCATGTAAAGGGATAAAGAACACCACATGGCATATCCCACCAACCAGAATGGTAACTTAATAAGGTGCACCATTGATTTTGGTATGAAGGCTGTGAAGGATACCATTGTGTCACAATTCCCAGTGGCTCATTTCCCAGAGACCAGTAAAAGCCACTTCTGTCTGTGTACAGTCCAATCCAAGCGCTGGAAGTGAACTGTGCAAAATTTTTAATTGTCACGAGGCCCTTATTGGTGTTAATAGTGGCCAGATCATCAAAGTTGGCCCGGCAGTAAGCCTGAGCATCAGTCCAGTTTCTCCCTTGTTGGATCAGATGGTACTCACGGTAATCCGGCAGGACGAGGGGGGCTCCTGTGGAGGAGAATTGTATGTGATATTGGGCATGTGAAATTATTTCATTTTCTTTTTTTTTTCAGAAAAAAATAAAGCTATATGTAATACTTTACATTACTGACCCATCAAATTGTTGTCATTAAGTGTGTATTAGTTATCAATTACTGCAATTAATGCAATATAAACTCTGTATCATGCAGTCAAATGATGAAAGACAGGATAATATGAAGAAGTAAAACTGTTATTACCACCCAAAGATTTTTTTTCTATTATACGTTGCTCCAATAAATTTTATTAACTTTAAATCACATGAATATATAAAAAATGTACTCTTTGTTTATTAAATAACAGCACAATATACACTGCCCGGCAACAAAAAAAAAAGTCACACACTCTTATTTTTCATTGGACTGCATTTTGCTTTGATTACGACCACTGCATTTTAATAAGGTTATGCAAGGTCATAACCCAGCCTTCTCCAGCACATCCAAAAAATTCGGAATTGGGTTTTAGGTCTGGGCTCTGTAGTGGCCAGTCCATGTGTAAAAAATATGTCTCATGCTCACTCACAAATTGAGCCTGAAGAATCCTGGCATCTTGAAATATATCCATGGCATCAGGGAAGAAAAAAATCCATTGATGGGAAAAACCTGGTCAGCCCTACGTTTTCTGAAATGGATGTTTAAGAAGTGGGAAAAGCTTGCTGCCAGCTGAACCATATTAATCACAGAAGTAATTATCCAATAGAAGGCTCTTAACTATTTGCTTAGTTAAATCCAGGGGGTAAGTTTTTTAACCGGGCAGTGTGTATTTATCTCTTTTTCACTTAATTTTGTAGGCCTTTTTTTGTATGTCCCAAAACTTTAAAAGTTGGTCTGTAACTTTTAAACTGTGTTACAGTGGTGGAGGTCTCAACCAAGCCTTGTCAAAGCTATTGTGCTCAATATTAAATAGCTATACTTATAGACCTGTTTGATTTTTTAATAAAAAAAAAAAAAAAGCCAAATCTCTAACAGTGTCAACTAATATGCTGAGTGAACGTACTAAGAATAAAAAGCTTTATGGTTCCAATAATGAGCAAAAATACAATTGTACATTTTCAAATAAGATTGAATTTTAAACATTTTTTATTTTGTCCATAAAAGATTGTACTAAAGGGGTCCAAGAAATGTATTTTACAGTTAAAAGGTCACAGACATACATAAAAGCTATAAATAATAATTTCCTAATGTTTTCTTAAAGTTAATAACACACATTCACAGTTTGTCATAATGTTCCTATGTCATAATGTTGGGAATGAGTTCTTACTATAGAAATAATAATGTATTCGACTAAGCACATTAATATAAATATGATTTGCAGGTGCAGTATGGTAAGGGCTTTTGATACAGAAATTCAATTCGCACATTCTACCCTTCTGAATCCATCAAATTCAGGTGATGGATGCAAAAAAAAAATTGGAGTTTTGTCATATGCAACAGAACCAGCTAAATACTTTTTGTAACTTCAGATTTATTTTGATCATAGTGAAGGCATTTGGTTGTCACAAAGCACTAAGAACATGCATAGAAATGTTTTTTCTCTTACCTGTGAAAAATAGAATAAAAAACAGGAACTTCTCCATCACTGTAGAGTTGTTAGGAAAATTAGTAAACAGTAGAAATGTGGTTACCTTTTCCTAGCTGTAATTAAAAGACATCTAAAGTTTTCAAAACCATGTCTGTAATCTGGCTCTGTGGTCGATAAACTGAGCTGGCTTTTCTCTTTTATAGGCTTGAAGGCAAACCCATTTTTTTCAACAGTTCATCACGGAACTTATTCAAATACTTAATGGGCGTGTAAAGGCAATGGTTAAAGCAAGACTTATGTAATAGAGCTATGGCTTGGCCAGGCAAAAGAGTGAAACCATGTCATGGGTTCCACAATACTGTATGTTTAATGAATTTTACAATTCCAGTTCATGTTAATAAGATGCAGTCATTCAATTCCTTCAGATTTTCAGTTGGACCTTTTTGCAGTGTTCTATTGAATTCATCTCCAGTGACTTGGGGGAGCCAATGAAGCACACTGAGATCATTAACTTATTTTCTTGTTTATGTAACCAGTTTGAGATTACATTTGCTTTGTGGCATGGTGTGTTATCATGTTGGATGTTTCTATTAGAGAATGAGTAAATTATCAAAAAGTCAAAAAGACTGTGGGATTTACAGTAAGCAATGATTGATTGGTATTAATCGACCTACTTGCTAGGAACACAGTTAACTGCTTATATGGAACAACTGCCAGTGCTGTGCATTTACATTTTCGGATATGTCAGGTGCAAAATTATAAACAAAATTATAAATACTTATGTAAATGTTATCGCTACTAGAATGTGAGAAAATCTTAAACTCACCAACTGCTCATATTCTTATTATTTCTTATCATAGAAACAACTGATACCAGCCATAAAAACAAATAATCTCATGGATCTATGCTACTTCTTTTCCCATGTGACTGTTTTATAATCTTCTTCTCAGTCTTGTTTGCAAGCTAGGTTAAAACGAAATAAAACTTCATTCATCATGTTGCCTAGGTTGTGCTGACAAAAGGGATATGTCACTTTAGATTTCACAATCCTGGCTCCTTTACAGTAATTACAGATGTGGCCATTAAGAAAATGTGTTTTTTCCAGCGGAAGGCAGCAACTTCTCTTGCGTAGTGCCACTTAATCCCGTAAGCACTATTTCATAGTTTTAATAAATGTGTTTTGCTTCACAAAATATCCGCAAGATGGTGCATGGAAGGACTTTATCTAAAAGCCAGACCAAGTGCAACAAAGAATTGTCTTTTCTGAATAATGTGTGTATATGCGCTTTAAATTATGTCCATAATAATGAAATTTGATGTCCTAAATCATGCTTTAAAATTCATAATAAAAAGTTTATATAATTTTTGTAATGTCTTAACAGGGAAAAAAATGTAAGACATGGCAATGCCTCAGTTTAAATTGTCTTAAAATTAATTTCATTTTCTGATAGTAGGCTATCTGATAGTGTTAACTATGCAAATGTCGTGATTCGTGAATGTTAAAAACAACATATCTGAAGCAAAAAGAATAAATATTTTCAAGTAAATATTATTATATGCACATAAGAATCTTCCCCGGAAAAATGACTTGTCGCACGAATCCACACGAAGGGTTTCAGGCATTTTATAATAGTAATCATCTTTTTTTTTTTTTGCTGTTTGGGTCCAGCATTGAATAATCATTTCATCCATTTTTTGACCATGGCCGGAATAATGGCTGGAATGTGGTTAGGGTTAGCTGCTCAATGGTGTGCGCAAACCCGCGGGGCTCACTTCCACTTTACAAATGGTAGCGTTTTGTAAAAATACCAACATACTCCCCCTAAAATGCAACAAACTCAAATATATGGGCTACTTGCTAAATAAACGCTGGCTTTTTCAATGCGACATTCATAATATAATTTTTTTTGTTTGCATAAGAATTGCATTTCAATAAATGTTTCAGAAACCATGTTTTTTGTTTTTGCTTCTCTTAAAAGAAGCGTGTTTGTGTGAGGCATCTGAGTGTATAGGTGTGAACAGCTGACATATCAATACGAGTCAGCAGGTGTCAATAGGTCTTACATACAGTATTCATGAAAAGTCATCGATTATTCAGTGAAACAAAGACTTTGCTAAAAAAAGTTATGCACATCAGTCATTTTACCCCAAACAAAAAGTTCTTTTTGAGTGGTGTAATTTAGTTGTTTTACTATGGGCATACACATGACATGGGGTTTTGCTAGAGAAATCAATTTTAGGCAGAGATGTCTGCTCTGTATTGTTAATTCATCTTAAAATCTCCTATTCGCAACCAGTGAAACCGGTTTGATAACACCTATCATGAATGAAAGGTCAGAAGTGATTCCAGCAGAATCCCCTGACATAAATCCAATTAAGATGGTGTGGCATACTCTGAAAAACTATATTCAACAAGAATATAAAGAATAAGAATATTGAGAATAAGAATCTTTATAAATGACTTGTCACATATATCCACGCGAAGTGCTTCAGGCTTTTTTATAATAGTAATCATCATGCTTTTTTGCTGTTTGTGTTCAGCATTGGATAATTATTTGTGATCTAAGTATATTATGACTAATCCCCCAAAAATGCAACAAAACACAAACATACAGTAGGTAGTCAACCGCCCATCACTGCCGCGACCAAACATCAGTGGCCAAATAGGTCGCATTTCAAAGTAATTAATGAAATGACCGTCAGGTGGCATGAAGTGACATTTTCAGTTGCAGCAGTTTTTAATTTTAATTAGAGCTAATTAGAGTCATAAAGTCATAATATATATGTATCGAAGAAATACTACAGTGATGGTTACTTCCCCATCCAAGTACTTTATACAACAAACATGAAAAATCTAAACCAGAGCTATTGACATTTACTGTACAATAATTTACTGTAAAAAAAATTGGTTAAATTTTGTTTCAAATTCACTAGCTGACAATTTTATTTGTACAAAGAATGCACTGTTATAGCCTATAGTTTCATAGGATTTTTTCAGGACTTTTGTTGTACTAAATAATATTTATGCAGTATAATCAGAGCCTCTTATTTCTAATCATTCTAGGTTGTTGATGTTGTTGTTTTAGTGTAACTGTGTGTGCTTTACAATGCGTGCTGCTTCCCGGGGTTGTGTTTAATGCTGTGTGAGTGCCTCATACAGTAAGGTGGTGTCCGTGTCCGCTTGTGTTAGAGTATAAACGGCCCTGATTATGACCAATGTAAACGCCAGAAGAAGGTAAAAAGTATGACATTTGATAGTCAGTAGTTCCAGGTTGGGTGTGCAGAGGAAAGGAACAACACTGATCACCATTAAACACACACCCTTGACTCCCCCAAGTCCCATGTCCTCTCCATGCAGTGAACCAAGAAGAACTCAGTTGGCTGGATTTACCATGTAAGATTTAGTGGTCTTGTCCCTTCACACAGTGCACAGTGAAGCATGATTCCCATGCCCATCACCTCTGCACACCTGAGACTCATGCATAGTGCATTTAACAGTGGTCAAAGCAGCTTTACACAATCATAAGGAGACTTAGCAATAGCTGTGGCAGAGTGGCGGAATGGGCTATCGTAGACAGCAGCTCTCTAAGCCTCGTCAGCAGCACGTTTTACAGTTCTCCTTTGGTGCGGCTGCAGGCATGAATTGAAACACAATGCAGCCAATGTGAATGCTGCTTCTCCAGGAGCTGCAGTGGTGATCACCACTGGGGTTGTTAAGGCCTTTTCGCTTTCGGAAGATGTGTTGCGATGACTTTCTCCAAACAAAACTGAAAGTGCCGGGGCAGTTCATGCAGAAAATTCCACACACCTTTGGAGCCCTTCGGGCATGTGGCATGGCCACTTTCACTCTTCTCGATACTGGCGAGCAATGACGGCAGTGGAGTGGTGAAGAGGACCTTTCATAGACAGCAGCTCTCACAAGCTCCTCAACAGCACGGTTGCAGTCGCAGTCAGTCGGCATCACCCAGACCTCTTTTGGTGCAGCCACAGATGTGCAGCCTTTTCCTTTTTAGCGTCTGTGTCACGTTGGCTGGCTCTCAGTAAAACTGACAACTGCTGAGGCAGCTCATGCAATCCTTCCACAGCTGTCTCTTGCACGGCGTTCTGATGGCAGTGTACAGTCTGCCAGTCCCTGGAGTGCATTTTATCGCAACCTCACAAGCCACTCTCCATGTTAAGGTGCCGCACACTTTGTCCAAACCCCGAGCTAAGCTCTCCACCTCCTTTTAAACAGCAGAGCAAGCCCGAAATCCATTGATGATTATTTACACGAAGGGCTATGGAGAAAGGAGCGAAAAGGTTTGCATCACTAATGCATCCATGACATAACGCTGACTCCGAAAACAGTTTTGATCTCCTGCATTTACTCTCTCAGCCATGTCATCTTCACAAAAAGGAACTCATTCTCACGTAATCTGTCACAAGCCAGCCAAACCAGCCCAACACCTCAAGTTCCTAACTCCACTCCGGTTTTTCTTCCTGAATGCTCAGCTATCATTCACCGTACACCAATACCTGATTAAGCAATTATCTCTCGGTAATGTAAGCATGCAGAGAAAATCAATCAGTGCTGCAAATTTTTCATTTTTGCATAATTTAATTTTTTCATTTTTGAATGCTTTCTGGACATTTATATCCATTTAATTTTGCACATTTTCCACATTTTGCATATTTGTACCATTATTGTGTATATTTTGTACAGCTAGGTTTTTTTTAATAAATATTTATATCCCATTATTATATGCCATATTTTATATTTTTATTTTATATTTTGTTCTTTTCTCTGCAGGTCTTTTTCTATTCTAGAAAGAAGGTTTTTATATTTTATTCTTTATTCCATTACCTAATGTATTTTTTATTTCTATTGATAGTTTAGATTTTAAGGTCACGAGCGGTCGTATAAGCATTTCACTGCATATCGTACTGTGTATGGCTGTGTATGTGACAAATAAAATTTGATTTGAATTTGATTTGAGTAACTCGCTTATGTGCCTCACATTTTCTCATGTCTGTTCTTTGGATTTCTTTTTCACCTTTGCCCCTTGGTATTTCTTCTGCTCTCAAACTGATTACTGTGTATGAGCCTGTCTGCTCTCTGGACTTTGTATTTGTATTTGCCCTTTTTTGGATTTTGTTTGTTCTTGCAGCCAGACCATTGGCTGTCGACTTGGACCTGGTAAAAATGACTCTTATTCTCAGTTGCTTTGAGACCAGCACAATGACTTTCTATATGTGTATGAACACTTCCACGTTCGTGGACATCGAGAGAGAGCTCTTACACTGTGAACTGGTTTTATACTCACCGAGGAAGTTAAACCTGAACACTCTTTTTCATCCTCTGTTCGCGGAGCAGACCTTAATCAGTCGAGTGATTGCGTTCATTTTATTCACAAGCAAAACTCTCTCACATAACCCAAGAAGATTTCTCTCGCACTCCATTTCCAAGGATGTGGAAATTCCCTCTCACATCATATGGGATTTCCCCTATCCTGGTCACACACTGACTTATAGCAACAGCTTCTGTGCACTGCTCCTTCTGCGCCAGCTCTTAAAGTACCTGTTTGTCTTTTATTGGTTTACTCACATTCTGCCTCAACCGTGATATTATCATAAAAATTGCTGTGTTAGTTTGACTTTAGAGTTACACTAAAGATCACCACACTCTCAGGGGCCGGGGTGTGGAGAGCCCATGTGGGGCCCAAGGGTAACTTTATTGATGAGAGGCTAGCGCAGGCACTAAGAATACCAGTTACATGGGCATACCCAAATGTGTACATAATCACACACTTCTAATTCACTTACCCCGTCTGAAGCCCTGCACCAGGGCTCTTACTTTCATTATTATATCTCGTGATGCTGCGCCATGTAACACTTTGATGCAGGATATAATCAGATTGCTTAATCAATCAATTTCCCTACCAATTGAGTAAATAAAAATAAAAAAGCTGTACAACTTGTTACTATTTTTTTTTTTTTACTTTGAGGTACCTTAATTTTTTTATAATGCAGTTAGCTGCTATGCCAAAAATTTTAAGAAGTTGTGCAACCAGGTCTGAAAATACCCTCACCTATATGATATGTTTTTACTGCTGCACTGTGAAAAATATGCATGTCAAAACAGTTGGACAGCTGGCAGGAGATGCACACTGTCTTAACTGTCGACATGAAAACTAAGCTCCTTGAGTACCAGGCTTGTTTACATTATGCAAAACTGGTTGCACCCTACTGAAACCCTACAGTAATATGTGTGGTATATAGGCAAGGCTGTGAACATATACACTCATGATGTTGCTGGTTTACTACACATAGTGTTTTAACAGCAAGTATATTGATTTCTGGCCTGAGCAACAGAATATACAATGCACTGCAGGTTGATCTGGCAAAACAATAACCCAAGTTGTTGAGAGGAAAAAGTTTAGCACCTATGACTAGTTATACTAGTCAAAGGTGACTAAAAACTATTTCAGAAATTTAGAAAGTGCATAAACATAGTGCATTTAGGATTCATTACGGCACTGCTTTTAATCTTCTAATACCCCGGAACTCTTCTAAATTACTTAAATGGCAAATAGGATCTAAAAAGGTATAAAGAAACAAACCAGCAATAAATAAATAAATAAATAAATAGCTTAAAATGTAACTGGCAGCTTTCTGTGATTTATTGAATATTTCAAAAATTTCAGCAGGAATGAATGTTCATTTAATTTCAACAAATTAATTTGTTGTGTAAAATATGGCCCCTAAACTAATACATCATTCACCTAAATCTTTCCTGCTAGTGAAGTTTAGGAAAAATATGTACAACTAGACCTTTTGTCTAAATTCACTTTCTTTATTTGGTGTTTGGATCCATAGTAATCTGTACTTTGGTTGCAATGCACTATGTATCATGTGCTTGTGCTGAGGACATCCATTTTTGTTATTGTGATTGGAAGATGAAGTGTCATGACAGTGGTTTTGTAGCGTGATTGGCTGTGGGTGAGAAAGGCCGGGTGCAACTAGGGAGAAGAAAAGGGGGCGAGGGGAGCGACAGGCTGTACTCTCAAAGAAAAGTAAATGAGATAACATGGAGACATTAAGAAGGAGAAGTACGGTGTTATGGTTATAATTGTTTTAGTTGCTTCTGTTGCTGTACCTGCTACAGCACAATGGACTGCAGTACATTAAGAAGCCATTTTGATGAATGTTGAGACTGAAAATGACAACAAGGAAGCCGGCTAGCCTGAGAAAAGACTCTTCTAGACTTCCCAGATAGCATTCAAGGTGACCAGGAGAAAGCCTGGCAGTTCCTCTGGCAACGAGGAGAAATCACTGGAGACTGATTCCTGTTGTTTACCGTAGTTATCTGTGAGCCAGCCTCAGGCTGCTGCTAGATTGTCGCTACAGCGCGGAGATGTGGGGTTTGAACACTAACATTGAAACTGGCTCTGCTTGTATGTGAGTACTTCAGCCTTTCTATTAGCTTGTTAGAGTCTAAGGGCTTCAACCTTTTTGGCCACCACATTCCCTAGTATTGACCAGGTCTGCAACAGGGGGTTTGTTGTTTTTTTGTTTATATTTTTTCTGGTCACTGGCTTGTGTGTGTGTGAGAGAGAGAGCCCACAAAGTTGTTAAGTTGAAGTGAGAAGATTATACCAATTTACCTTTTTTAACATTGAGACTTATTACTGTGTTTTCTTAACTGTGGGGTATATTAAGTATATTAGCTCAGAGGGTTATGGCACTAAGTTACTGATCGGAAGGTCGGCAGCTCCAGCTCCACTAGGTTGCCATTGTTGGGCCCTTCAGCAAGTCTCTTAACCCTATCCGCTCCAGGGGCGCTGTATCATGGCTGACCTTGCGCTCTGACCCCAGTTACGCTGGGATATGCGAATAAGGAATTTCACTGTGCTGTAATGTTTATGTGACAAATAAAGGCTTTATTATCTTATGTGACAAATAAAGACTTATTAGCTTAACTTAAGTATTGAAAGCAGATATATAGGGTTAAAAGTGCATATTCAAAGGTTGAACACAGTACAATAGAAGCCACTTAAGACAGCCTCTTCCAGCCGTTTCCCATAAAGCCAGATGCCAGCTGAATGGCATAAGCCCCTCCCTCTCCTATCCTCAGGTTTTACAGTAGATTTAACAGTAAACACGCCCTTTAAGTCACCATTTATTCATTTGCAGGGTGCCACCATTAGATGGTGCTTTGTTCTTAAGAATGCATTAATCAATAATCTACCATGTGACATGTTACTGACACTGTTAAAGTAAACAGAGATTGGAATCAGTCATGCCAGTCCTTTTAACAAGTTTAAAACGTATGAAAGAATAGAAGGTGCAAGGATCGTGACTAACAATATAATATACAAAAATCCTGCTCCCACCATTAAGATTATAAGTTATATGATTATAATTTTTTTTTATCCACAATTTTTTTCACCAGCCAATACTGTATAAGTCAATTAACTAAATTATGCATGTGAATTGTTTGGATAGTTACAGGCATGTCGCAGCGAGAGGAATTTTATTTAGCCAAGTCAAAAGAACAAGAATAAAAACGTATCTTTCATTTTAAGACAAAACTTGTGATGTTACAAAATTAAGAACTGCAGTGAAGGAAATGACTGGATAGGTGCTGTAAAAACATGGCAAAAAAAAGTATTCCTAAAAAATATGGAGACAAATAAATATAAATTGTGTAAGTGGCAGTCCTGAGAGACAAACCTAGACACAAACCGGTTACCCTAACCGATACACCACAGACTGGATGGATTACAATTTCTCTTCTTTTAAGGAAATATCGAGATTTGCTCGTGAACTTGCCTTTATTTTTCATTCTTTAAAATGGTGTGTGTGTAAGCCCCCAAATCTGCAAAGAATAAAACATTTACAAGACAAAAGACAGTCAGAGGTGTAAATGCACGCATGTTGTAATTGTGCATTTCTGCTTTGTTAAACGCTGTGTAAAGTGAAGATGTTTTTTGGTTGCAGTGTGTGTTTGTAGTTTAGGGTCCTAGGAGTGTATTCTTAAATTCAATCTGTCTAAATCTGTATAAAAGTTGGGACATTCTCAGGTCTAAACATGTTTGAGCTTGAAAGCAACATCACGGAGCTTTAAGTTTTTCCTACACCACCCCTCGGCTTGTTCATCAGGGACACTCTGATCATACAATGTTCATATTCACTCACACATTTCATACACATTTCCATAATCATCATTTGATTTTGTAAAGCTGCTTTGCGACAGTTACCATGGTTAAAAGTGCTGTATAAATAAAACTGAATCATGAAATAATATGAAATGTAAACGACTCTAGCAGCCTACGATATAAAGACGTGCATTATGTGATATAATAAATTATATAGTTGAACAGTGTCTGTAATGTAACATGCTGTGTAAAAGTATTCCTACATGACATAAGTGCGATATTTGAATTAAAATACACTTAAATCCTTAAATACTTAAAAGACAGGTGTGATTATGTGTCTATTGTTATTGTGATCCTGTAAATTCTGTAAAGCTATTTTGCGATAGTAACCATTGTAAAAAGCGCTATATAAATAAAACTGAATTGAATGTTACAGTTAATCCCGACCGAACTGTTATTGATTTCTGATTTAATAGGAAGCATTCCATGAGCAGGGATTCGCCAATAAACTTGGACGCGCGCTCACATCTAAATCATGTCATAATTCCCTTGGAATAACCCAGGGAAGGTCAAAACAAACAGAAAACTAAGTAAAGGAGGCAGACTGACTATTGTAAGACACCTAGCCAATGTCTTTATACAAAAAGTAAGCAGCGATATACTGCTTTAAAAGAGATCCATTCTTTTGTGCATGTTCCTTTAAAAATTAACCACACTTATTTGTAAATCTTTATTATGTTTTACCATAAAAATAAAATTTTTTTATACAGCATTGCAACCATGTTATTAGAACAGCGGAAGAGGGTATTTATGGGGCAGGGCTTCATCATCGCTGGGGTCAGAGTTTGTGCATGGATCAGTCATTGACCCATCATGGATTGGGAAGGGTCCTGCCCAGAAAAACAGGTATGGCGTTATATTCCTGCCACAATTCTGAGCGCGTGGTTTGACATTTTGAGAGCAGACAAAACACTCTATGCGCATGCAATGTCTCCACTGCACGCTCAACAGCTCGATTCTGCGCGTGCAGTTCCTCCCCTGCTCGCTCAACGTGTTCTCCGTGCAACATTTCTTTTCTGCGCGCGCTTGACTCTGCCTGTACGCTCGCTCAACATTGTCCAGCGTTACAAAACTGCCACAAAACCAGCCAATCACAGACTTCCACACACTACTTCTGACATGGTTGTTGTGATTTGTTGACAAACTTACTGTTTTGCACAGCTTACTTTGTTTATCATCGTTATACAAGCAGGGCATACAAGCCATCACAAGCTACAGGACGACATCACCTGCCTGTGACAGTGACGGCCCCTTCTAGATGCGCTGAACAATTTCTACACTCGGTTCGACATGCAAAAGGACGTGATGTGAGGAAGACCATCCCTTCTCCGAATGACCAGGTGCTATGTCTCACCACGGCAGATGTGAGAAAAACTCTACAATAAGGACACCTACGTTCGAATGCTGTACATAGATTTCAGTTCAGCATTCAACACTGTTATTCCCCAACACCTGATCGGGAAGCTATGCCTATAGAGCCTGAACACCTCCCTCTGTAACTGGATCCTGGACTTTCTGACCAGAAGGCCTCAGTCAGTACGGATCAGGAACTGCACGTCCAGCACCACCACACTGAGTACTGGGGTCCCCCAAGGCTGTGTGCTGAGTCCCCTGCTGTTCAAACTGCTGACTCATGGCTGCGTAGCGACAGTCGACAGCACCAAATTCCTGTGGCTCCATCTGGAGATGGTACCTCAACACCACCTCTTTGCACAAGAGAGTCCAACAGCGTCTTTTTCCACCACTGATCCTGACCACGTTCTATAGAGGGACTATCAAGAGCATCCTGAGCAGCTGCTTCACTGTCTGCTTTGGGAATTGTGCCATCTCGAACCGCAAGACGCTATAGCGGATAGTGAGGATAGCAGAGAAGATCATCGGGGTCTGTCTTTCCTCTACTGAAGGCATCTACACCACACGCTGCATCCGCAAAGCCACCAGCATTGTGGATGATTGGTCACACCCATCACACACACACTCTTCACCCTCCTGCCATCTGGAAAAAGTTACAGAAGCATTCGGACACACACATCCAGACTGTGTAACGGCTTTTTTTCCACAAGCCATCCGTCCCCTCAACAAAAAGGGACTGGCCTGATATACACACACGCGCACACACACACACACACACACACTATCACTCAGATTAATACGACTACCTTAAAACATTAAGACTGGACTGGTAAATCAACACACATACACTAATCTACACTATCAAACTATTGTACACACCAAACTGTAAATGCTCTTTTGGACAATATTGTTCAATTGCTAATTTGCATCTTTATCCTTTATCTACTTATGGAACGTTTACTATTTCTCCTCCCACTACCTCAAATCATCACCTCATTACCACAGAGTATTGTAATGTCATGATGTCGCATTGTCACTGTGTTGTTCTTGTTTGCACATTTGCACAGGCACGTTGTTGTCTCTTTTGTAAAATATCATAGATTGTTCTCTGTTAACTTAAAATGTCATTCTGTCTGATCGCAGCTAGCCAGCTAATTAGGTCTCTAAGTTAGATAGTTTTTTTGTGAATTTATGTTCTTAATTTATGTTATCAAGTCAATCTGTCCTGTCTCAGCTAGCCAGCTACAGTAATATTTTTTTTTTTAGTTAGCTAGTTAGTGTCTCTTAATTTATATTGTTAATTTATGTTGCATGTAGCACCTTGGTCCTGGAGGAACTTTGTTTTGTTTCACTGTGTACTAAACTGTATATGGTTGAAGTGACAATAAAAGCCTACTTGATTTGACTTGATACTGTTCCTATTCCATATTGTTGTTTATGTTTATATTAAAGGTTTTAACATGTGCGTTTACGTCCGTGAAGGTCTGTGCCCTTCAAGACAGAGCACGAAGCTGTTAAACCTGAAAAGGCTTCTGTATTCAAAGTGAAACAAGGTCCAAGGATTCAGACGATCCGAGAAGAGGGGCAGACGATACTGAACAACTGCAGTGGCTGAATGACATCCAGCAACAAGCTAAAGCCCTCGCTATACAGCTGGACTTTTGCCAAGTCTGTAATACTTCTTGAAAGCTGAACAGGTGGGAACCCAATAGCATATAAGCAAGTCTTTTTAAGGAGTTTTAATAAAACAGTGGCTAAAAAGATGCTTTAAAAGTCAAGAGAAGAAAGGAAAAGAATATTCTGATGAGTCAGTGTTTGACGAGAGCTCCGGAATGAACAGGGAGATCCCTGACAGGGTGGGAGGCTGGTCGATGACGTGATAAGGAATCTGTAAACCAGGAAGTTAAGTGAGTGGGGATGGATAAAATAGGCCTCGATTGCCAGCCCAATGTTGATCCACTTCCCCGTTGCCCCGGTTCTAGGCCTAGCTGATGTTGTGTTGTTGCCCCCACCTGAATTTGGAGGGGTCAAGCTTGCATGACACCTTTACTGAAACCCCGACAAACCTCAAACTAAGTCCCAGTCCCTTCCCCATGTCATGCTTCAGCTATGTCCCCATGCCAAGCTCCTATTCTCACCCCAGGCTCATACCTGGTTGGACCCAAGACGCCCCCCCCCCCCCCCCCCCCCCCCCCCCCCCCCCCCCCCCCCCCCCCCCCCCAAACCCCACTACAACCCCCTCCCCAGCTGTCTTTGTTTCATGTATGGATTAGTTATGGTATTAAACCCCTGAGTTTGTTGTTGTCTTTGTCTTGCATGTGTTCTGTTTAGTTTACTGCTCTGTTTTGTTTATTGTTTTTTTTATATTGTTTTTGTTACACATCATGTCTTAATATATAAAAAGTTTTAATGTCTTTGATTACACTGTGACTGCAGTCCCATTATCTGAAAAAATGTGACTTAGTCTGCCTTTCAAAAACCCAACATTTAAATGAATTCTTTGTTAATCAAATGCACGTGACACTGCAACACTCATTTGCTTTTCCTTTATACACTGTAAGGTGGTATAGTAAATACCATATAGTAAAGTATGTGGATATCTGACTATAGGCCATTTCAAACCATTTTCAAAGAGAAGAAATGTGTGAAACGTACAACTTTATAAATGTATACATTTTCACAATATAAAGTACATTTTGTTGTTCTAGGACCCCTGCCTTTTGTTCCCTTTTATGCTGTCTATCAGTACAATTATACATAAATGTTATTAGCTTCCACCAGATGGCAGACATTAGATTTTGATGGAATGTGTTGTGGATTGTGTACAGAAAATAAGACATGTCGAAAACATGGTATTGGTGCAAAATTTGTCTCACCTAGTTGAAAAAGTGAATTTTCAGATCATAAAACACTATTATTCATAATACTTATTGCTAGCAAACCATGCTTCTTCTTCTTTTTTACCCATTTATATTTTTATCAGATATAAAGAAACATCAGCCTCATCTCATTGTCTATATTGTTTTATCATTTATACAGGGTCCAGGGCCGCTGTATACCAGGAAATTAAGGGCATGAGGCAGCATACACCCTGGACAGGGTGCCAACCCATGGCAGGACAATAAAATGAAACACATTTGCTTAATTTTATGCCTTTTATGTAGTGTCCATAACTTTTTAAAATTCAAATAGTCAAAATCGACATTCAGATGAAATGAGGCTCCTGACCTGAGATTTTAAAAGGCAAGGCTAACTCCCGGCAAGGGGTCGCCACAGCGTAATATGCAGTCCGCACAACAACTTGGCACAGGTTTTATGCCGGATGCCGTTCCTGACGCAATCCTCCCATTTTATCCAGGCTTGGGACCGGCACTGCATCCAGTGGCTGGGGGGTTTGGGCCCAGGCTGGTGAAACACCTACCACTGAGCCACCAGTGCCCCAACTTTTAAATCAAGCGACTGTCACACAGTTATGATATAAGCTCACCTTATACTATATATGATATAATATCACCTTCTGAATACCCCAGTGAAAAAAAACAAACACTTTAGTGTATTACAAATATATTGAAATCCTCGATAGTACATTGCAAATATACAAAAAAAAGTTGTACCATCAGTTAATATATAAAAAGTATGCTAACATCATGCTTTTACCAAATTTTGGAATTAAACTTTAAATATACTTTAAAATAATTGTATTATAGTATTGTATTACACTTTTCAAAAATATATTATAGGAAATTATACTTTAAGTGAAAGGTTGGTCTAATTTCCAAAATATACCTATTTAAACTTGTTTTCCAATGTATTTTTGGTATATTTTTTAAAAATATGCTCGAAATAATCATTGTACAAATGTACAGAAAGTATACATTCAGAATAATAAATATACAATCAGAAACTGGACGCGGGCAGATTCGGACTGTCTGTTTCCTGATCAACTCTGCTTCAACTTTGAATTCACGTCTGGAAGCTGCATCATCGCGTGCGTTAGTTCATATCATTATTATTTTATTTTCATCGGCATAAGGTAAATTTAACGTAATTTTTTAGGTCATTTATAATTATGTACATACTTTAAGCTATAGAATGCATTGTCTAATGTGTT
>JAOVVA010247373.1:7879-18468 GCA_028565275.1 Leiocassis micropogon | reverse complement strand
CTAAAGAAGTCTTTTTAAACCCTAGTATCTATACTTCTACCCAAGTAATGAATGTGAATACTTTTGACACCACTGCTTGACCACACATGACTATGCTCACAGGCAACTGTTATCTATCATTAAAAAACTCTCTCACTCTCTCAAAAGTCTTGGAGCAGAGACTTATGGTATGACCTAAGGAAGGAGGTATTGCTGAGTCGAAGGATCAGTCCTTTTACCTCACTGAAAGCAAAATACAGTCCTGGTCACCAATCAGCCATAACATTAAAACAACTGAGAAGTGACATGAATAACATGGATTATTTCATTGCAATAGCATCTGTCAAGGGGTGAAATATATTAGGCAGCAAATGAATGGTTAATTTTCAAAGTTGATGTGTTGAAAGCAAGAAAAATTGGCAAGTGTGCCTTTTAACAAGAGCACATTTGTGATGGCTAGAAGACTGGGTCAGAGCATCGCCACATGAACATTAAAACTGGACTTCAGAGCAATAAAAGGTTACCTGGTCTGATGAATAACATTTTATTGTGCATCATTTGAAGGCTATGTGTATGTGCATTGCTTACCTGTTGAAGAGATGGCACCAGGATGCACTATGGGAAGAGGACAAGCCAGTTGAGGCAGTGTGAAGGTGTGAGGTTCCACAGGAAAACGTTGTGTCCTGGCATTCATGTGAATAATACATACCATCTAAAAACACTCTGAAGAAAACAGATCAGTTCATGTACGTCTGTTGACTTGGCCTCCAATTCCCCAGATCTCAGGCTGATCAAGTATCTGCATGATTTTCTGGAAAAACAGACCAAACCCATGGAGGACCCACCTTGCAAATTACAGGACTAAACGGATCGGTTGCTAATGTTTTGGTCACACAGTCTGTGTCTCAATGATTTATAGTTGTCATTAGGAGTATATCTTTGTCTTCTTTCTTTTCCCTTTAAATGTTTGTTGGAAAAACAGATCTCCACCTCAGCTTCACTGTGATGGATTAGTCTACGACTTATTTGAAAGGACAGGAATTTAGCATTGGTTACACTGTAACTCAAACTGAACACAAAAGAGCAACATATAAAGGATTGCAGAACACATTTTATTGGCACATGCTGAATAGTGCTGTAATTTACCAGACATGTCTGTGTCCGTGTGGTGCTTGGTTAGTTTAATGGGTCATTTGGGGTCCTGCCTACTTGGTATTGCAATGTGCCATTTAAATCTCTTTTTCAGTGTTATATGTGTATTGATGTTTTCTTTGTGTATTGATGTTTGTTTTTTCAAATGAGTTTTCCATTTGTTGTGCGTGTGAAGCTGTGGTTTTTTGGTTAAGACCATTTTGGAGGGACCGGTTTCGTTAACATTAGAAGAGTATGTAATATACCTTTGTTGTTATAGGAGCTGAGTGCTTCGGAGCTATTTTTTAATAGCCAAAAAGTTACGTTTAGCTTCCGTGTCTTACGTTACGTGTCTTAGTGGAAGCTTGTGATGTCTTCGCTCTCCCTTGGATGATAGTTGTCACCTTAATGGAACGAATTAGTGAACTGAGGGAAAAACACCTCAACAACACTTCGTAAATATTTTGATTTAAGATAAACTGATACCCGGAAATGTAAAATCAGAATGCTCAACTTATCTGAATAGGAATCTAAAAAAACATTAAATTGATTCAAAAGATTTAAGAGATGCACACATATGTGCATCATTATTCAGCTTTAAACAGAATGTTTTAATCACATGTGGGCACTGAAAACTTTCATCAGACTTTAATCAGACTATTTTATTTTGTTACCTGAGTAATGTCAGCCGGTAAGCTAAGAAATGCTTAAGCAGGCTAACTGATCTAAACATTGTTTTGTAAGGTCATTTAAAATTTAGATATCATACTAAATTTTATGCTAGCAAATACAGTAACCGAGACTTATATGGTTAGTTAACTGTAAAGCTGCTGTTAATTGTTCTGACTGAGCTGTGACAATGGTGTTCCACAATGGACAATGAAATCCAAAATGGTTTCAGCTTGCGGAATGAAATAAAATTAGCACCAGATGATGAGCATAAACATTCATTGTTAACACATTTCAACCATCTCTTAAAATAAAATTATGAAAATAATTTATTGCCACCATATGGATTTTCTTCTGATGATTTTTGCCAGAATTTTTCATTCACTTCTTGAGGAAGTAGTAATCAGAAACAGCTGCTAAGCAGGGATTGGTTAGCATCAGTATCAATTAAGTTTTGGAAACAGTCGAGTGAGGAGGGCTGAAAATTATCTGGGGCTGGATCAGAATCATAATTGTATTAATAATAATAATAATTATTCTCATGTTTAATTGCGATGTTTTAATACAGGTCTTTACTAAGGGGATTCTGATTGGCCACTGCTGCTTTGTCTTTGATACTTGAGTTTACTGGTTTATTTCTGCTCCGCCGGATAGTTTTTTTTTCTGCTTTGCTTACAATAGCACTGCTTCTTTGTTTATTTTTGTTTGAATATGACTTTATCTTTTTTGTTCTGGATACTAAAGTCTACAAGGTTACTTTTAATCTTGCTGTTTGCTTCTTTCTGCTTTTTTATTATAATACAGATTATTTCTTTATTTGTTAATTTTTCATGTTCCTCTGTAATCCTTATTTTGTTTGTTTCTTTGTGCTTTTTTCCGGTTTGATTTATTGACTTTGTTGTAGAGGTATGGTACTGGTTGCCCTGTGTTCTTTTATTTTGTTCTTTTCTCTTACAGCTTGAGCCCTTACCAGTTCCTTCTTCCTTTCTCTTTTTTCTAGAGTTAGCAGGATGTGTTGCAGTTGTCCTCTGGGTCCGCTGGTTCTTGATCTTCACAGATTGCATGGGATTAGAAAGATACACTATGTTGACATAAGTATTCGCTCGTTTGCCTTCACATGCATAAAGTATGAACGTCCAATTCTTAATTCATAGGGTTTAATATGAATTTGGCCCACCCTTTGAAGTTTTCCACAAGGTTTAGGAGTATGTTTATGGAAATTTTTGACCAGTCTTCCAGAAACACCTTTGTGAGGTCAGACACTGATGTTGGACAAAAAGGCCTGGCTTATAGGCTCCGCTTTAATTCATCCCAAAGGTGTTCTATCGGGTTGAGGTCAAGACTCTGTGTAGGCAAGTCAAGTTCTTCCACACCAAACTTGCTCATCCATGTCTTTTTGGACCTTGCACTACACTGGTGTTCAGCCATGTGGGAGGGGCCATCCCCAAACTGTTCCCACAAAGTTGGGAGCATGAAATTGTCCAAAATGTCTTGGAATTCTGAAGCCCAAAGAGTTCCTTTCACTGGAACTAAGGGGCTGACCTCTACTCCTGAAAAACAACCCCACATCATAATCCCCCCTCCACCAAACTTTACACTAGGCACAATACAGTCAGACAAGTACCGTTCTCCTGGCAGCCGCCAAACCCAAACTCATCCAATCGGATTGCCAGACAAAGAAACATAATTTGTCACACCAGAGAACACTTCTCCACTGCTCTAGAGTCTAGTGGTGGTGGGCTTTACACCACTGTGTCCGATGCTTTGCATTGCATTTGGTGATGTAAGGCTTGGGTGCAGCTGCTCGGCCATGGAAACCCATTCCATTAAGCTCTACACACTGTTCTTGGACTAATCTGAAGGTCACATGAAGCTTGGAGGTCTGTAGTTACTGACACTTAGAAAGTTGGCGACCTCTGTGCACCATGCGTTTTCAGCATCTGCTGACCATGCTCTGTGAGTGTTGCTTACCACTTTGTGTCTGAGTTGCTGTCATTCTCACTCACGTCCACTTTGTTTTAATATCACTTTTAATCACTTTTAATATCAACAGTTGACTATGGAATATTTAGTAAAGAGGAAATTTCACGACTGCACTTGCACACAGGTGGCATCCTATCACGGTATCACACTGAAATTCACTGAGCTCTGAGAGTGACCCATTCCTTCACAAATATTTGTTGAAGCAGTCAAATGTTTGTTAAAGCCTAGGTGATTTTATATACTAAGAATATATGATTAGAACACCTGAATTCAATAGGAGGGAGAGAGGGATGGAGTGGATGGATGGATATAGTACGTTATTAATCCCAAATGGAAACTGTGTTGTATTAATGTTGGTATTTTTTGCAGTCTTATGCAAATGTTCGTGTGTTTGTGTGTCTGTGTTTTTGTGCAAAGTACATAGGTGTAGGCACCCAAATCAAGGTTTTGGTCCTTTGGCCCAGTCAAAGTAACTTCCCCCAACAGCTGATACAGCAGCCTATTTTCAATTCATTCAATATTTCTGAATTAAATTATTTATTTTAAAAAAAGCTGTACGTCCTTGAATGAAGATCCTGGCTGAGGTCACAGACCAGGATCTTCATTCAAGGACATACAGCTTTTTTTTTAAATAATTGCCCATTGCCAATTCAGCAATCAATTCCTTTAAATGAAATGTTCTTGACTTATAACTCTATATGTATATGTGTGTTTTTTTAGATGTCTGTATAGGTATCCCTGACTCTTCTGATGGCTAAGGGGATCAGGACACTGACATAATTTGTTGATCAGAAGCTGTGTGCCAAGGGAGCAGACTATTTGGGACATGTAGTATTCTGGCTCACATCATGACACTCAGTCATTCAAAGAAGTCATAAAAGAGCGCCAGACAAATGTAAAAAAAACTCAAAGCAATAACAGTGAGCAATTCAGAGCCAGTTCTTGCTCATGCTGTACAACAGGATCAACTTTTTAATAGTTTAATGAAGAAATATTTTGTCTTGTAAAAGAGGAACAAATATATTTCAGAGACAAAAAAAAACACCTAGGCTGAGAAAGACCAGACTTAGGATTTACAAACATATGTGTATTTTTTTTTTTTTTTCAAAGAAAAGCCATTTGACAGGCACCCTTATCCAGAGCAACTTACAGAACTGCTTTGAAGTCATCTTTGAGACCCTGTGCTCATTGTGGCAGGGGACTTTAACAGTGCCAATCTTAAGCACACAGCACCAAACATTCAAAAATTTCAAACACCAAACACATCACCTGCCTCACCATGAGTTTAAGGATCTTGGACCACTGTTATACTCCATATAAAGATACCTCAGCCATCTGAACATCTTCTCTTTGTTTCAGGCAGTGCCTTTGCTCCCTGAAGGCCAACACAGGGAGAATGAGGAAGATAATTCATAATTTTTCTTTTTTCCTTCTGTGAATTTTATGCTTAGTGTAAATTTTACTTTTATCATGAGTTTTTAGGGTGGCACAGTGGTGTACTGTTAGCACTGCTGCCTCACACCTCAAGGGTCAAGGATTTGTTTGCCGCCTTGGGTCTGTGTGCATGGAGCTTGCATGTTCTCATCATGATTGGTGGGTTTCCTCTGAGTACTCCAGTTTCCTTCCACAATCCAAAGATATGCAGATTAGGTTAATTCGGCATTTCCAAACGTAGTGTGTATGTGTGGGTGAGTGTGTGTGTGTGTGTGTGTGTGTGTGTGTGTGTGTGTGTGTGTGTGTGTGTGCGTGTGGCATGCGATGGATTGGCACCCTGTCCAGGGTGTACTGCACCTTGTTTCCTGGGACAGGCTCTTGGCCTCCCACAACCCTGTGCAAGATAAGCAGTATAAAAGATAAATTAATAAATGTAGCCTAAATGTTTAGTTTTAGTGCAATTTTATTTGTGCAGATTTTACACTGGCAGTCAAAATAAGCATTTCATATGCATTGTACTATAAATGGTTGTGTGGGTGACAAAGTTTTTATTTGATTAGAATTTAAATTTAATGATCAGAGATCATTAAACCTATATATGTAGCTGGAAATGGGAGGCTGCAGACCAGGTCCAGGGAATTTCCAACATCTTATATATATTGTAGGGCAGCTGGTGAATACTGAATGAAAATGAATGAAGGAAGGGGGAATGATGAGGATGAAACTTGTCAAATTGGATGATAAAGTCTCCAAGGACAGTAACTGAAATAAAATCAGCTTTTCTTTTTACATTAATTTGGAAAATTATGGAAATGTGTATGAAACAAACTCAGATTGTCACTGATGTGCAAGCTGAGGGCGACTGTGGCAAGGAAAATCTCCCTGAGTTGGCAATTGAAAGAAACCTTGAGAGGAACCAGACTCAACAGGGAACCCATCCTCATTTGGGTGATAATGGATAACAGGGATAGTTTGCAGTCATACTGTGTGTTTGGCAGCTGGAAGTTCACTATAAGTGTTTAAGTTAATATAGTTTATTATTGGAGGCATAAGTATAAAACTGTAGGAAATTCCAGTCCTGATTTATTAAGTGACTGTAGTCACAGGTCCTCAGAGAACAGCTGTTTGCATCAGACGAGGCCTGGACCGTCTTTATGGTAAAATGGAACCGTCCCCACTCACTACGTACATCCCAAGCAGATCACATGGGCCTCCCTGCAAGCAAGGAGGGCAAGGTGGCAGCCGTGCCAGACTGATGAGCCAGAAAAATGGGCAGAGATCTGGGTCAACAAGGCTCACAAAGGTCAGGGGAGTTTCAGGAACTAGCAGATTGTAGACTGGCTATTGTTACAGATATAATGTCACCTGGCCTTCTTTCTTGTTAGATTAAAGTGTTACTACTCATCCAAGTATCTTCTTCAGTCTGAGGAAACTTGGTAAAATTCCACAAATTTGTATCCTCCAAGGTAAAGCATCCTCCCCTGCCTGAATGGGCCCATTAGGTGAACAATGGAAAAAGTCGGAGTAGGACAGAGAGTGATTAGAGAGCAAGAAAGGGAGAGAGTTGAAAAGAAGAACCAGTAATAGAGAGAGATTAGGGAGAGTCATTAAAATGTAATGAGCAAAGAATGAGAAAAAAGGGAAAGTCCTTAGTTTTCCTCATGGACCTGTTAAAAGCCTTGAGCCCCCTTGGAATGGACGCAAGGGCAGCTTGAAAAATAGGAGACTGATTGTGTCTAGGTACTCCACCCCTGCTGAGAGACAGATTTTTCACTTGCACATAAATGGCCTCCTTGACACTTATGTAGAGGGTGTTAATCTGTAAGATGTCGAGCTCAGAACACTTGTCACTGTATTGGACTGCAAAAATTATATATTAAATGTTTCTATTTTAAATATTGGGAAGCTTCAATTAAAAACTAAAATTAAAAAGATCTGGGTTATAAGCAGACATGTCAGGCTCTGCCCATCTACAGTATGTAGATATGAATGCTTCATTCTAAGCTAAAAAAAAAAAAAAAGTGTCAACGTTTCAGGTGATTACTGTATATACTGAGAAAAAGATAATTGTGAATATCATATAAAAAAATTTGTCAATAGATTCTCTTAAATCCATTTTTATAATGAATTTAAAGACTTTACCCGGTTGGTCGGTTCCTTCATATAAATTCAGCAGGATTGCTTACAGTACATTACAACAGGACTCCAAGCATTATGTTTATATAAGAACAAGTTCTGATGAAATAGCCTACCTGCTACACAATACTGAATAGATATAAGAATGGAACTCCCCTACATTGCTGTAATGTAAATCTGACGCAGTGAATATTTTCACAGTATCAGGGTAACGGTACTACACTTATTACTCTTTGACTTTTATACCTTTGGTATTTAACTTATTTTCAAAGTAAAATAAATAGTAAAGTTTTCCTGCATAGTCACATCTAAAGACATGATTTATTTCAATCTTACAGTTGTAAATCACTCAAACTTAACATTATTACGCTTTTGTGATTAAAACTAATGTTAAGGCAATTATGAACAATAACAGCATTTTATTCATACTGTATCAACCAAAGAAGAATCAAACTAGAAGTAAATGTATAATATAATGTATTCTTCCCACACAGTTTATTTATTACATGAATTAAATTTGTATATATTTACATTTTTACCAAAATAATTCTAGTTCTTGCTGAATCATAATATTATAAAGTAAAACAATGACAGTTAATTCAATGTGTTTACTATACCAAAAGGGGCAGTAGTGGCTCAGCTGGGGTCCAACCACCCTGGAGTCAAACCATGTCCAGGGTACGACTGTTGGGTCCTTTGGCAAGACCAGCACAGAAACTGGAAAAAACTGAGGAATGGATAAAGAAAATCTCTTTTTTTTTTTTTTCACAATTAGTGTTAGTTTTCTGGTTTATTATTATTCTTTATTCATTTTGACGTTTTTATATTTGTGAAAACAATTGTCTTATTGTTTTTTTTTTCTAATTCAATATAAATTTTTAAAGTAAAGGATTATAAAAGTAAAAGTGTTTAGCCTGTATACATAGCCTGTATACATTATTACAACAGGCGATTGTTGTAATAATTATAATAATCATTTTGCTACATATTAATTTAAAATTAATGTTTTGTAGACAAATAATTTATTTGGTTGTGGAGGAGCCTACAGAAACTCAATTTCCATTATTAGAAATATTAACAAAACACACCTAAAATCTGTGCCCCTTGAATTTTCTAATGAAGTGCAACATCACAATTTTACTTACATTTCTTTGCACTGTGTACATACTCTCACTATAATATTCTCATATTCTTAGGTTTTTTTTAAATAATCGAACCTTTATTCAAAATATCCAGATTTATGATATATTTATCATTTAAATTGTCATTCCCAAGGTTTGTTCACTAGTTTCACATACTTTTATAACCTGAATTCTGGAAAAGTCAGGACATATTTTAAAAATTGGAATAAAATGTAAACTAAAAGAGTTTTATAACACATGAGCCAATATTTTATTCATAATAGAACACACAAAACACAACAAATGTTTAAACTGAGAAATTTTATGAGTTTATGCACGAAATGCTCTCATTTCAAATTCAACATCTCAAAACAAGTTTAGATTCGGGCACTATGGTGTGGCATCTCCTCTTCTTTTCAAAACTGAAGACATCTGGACATTGAGGTTATGAGTTTCTGGAGTTTTTGTGATATAGGTTTCCAGCTGCTGAAGAGTTTGTGATTGTTTTTGACATTTTTGTTTAATGATGCACCAAATGTTCTCTATAGGTGCATGCAGGCCAGTTCAGCATCTGGACTCTTCTACTATGAAGCCATGCTGTTGAAATAGCTGCAGTATGTGGTTTTGCATTGTCCTGCTGAAATACACAAGGCATTCCCTAAAGAAGATGTCATCTAAAACCTTTATATACCTTTCAGAATTCATAGTGCCTTCTAAAACATGCATGTTGCCCATACCATATGCACGTATGCACCCCCATACCATCAGAGATGCTGTCTTTTGAACAGAATGCTGATAACAGATAATGGAAGGTCTCTCTCCTCTTTAGCCCAGAGGACACGGCACCCAACAAGAATGTCAAATTTTGATTCATATGTCCTTAGAAGACTTTTGCATTTTCAAACAATCCATTTTAAATGAGCCTTGGCCCACGTGACACGATGGCGCTTCTGGACTATGTACACATATGGCTTCCTTTTTGCATGATAGACCTTTAGTTGGTATCTGAAGATGGCACGGCGGATGGTGTTTACCAGCAGTGCTTTCTGGAAGTGTTCCTGGGCCCATTTTGTAATGTTAAGGACACAATTATGCCGATGAGTTATGCAGTGTCTCTGAGGGCTGAAGACCACGGGCATCCAACAAAGGTCTCTAGCACTGTCCCTTACGCACAGAGATTTCTCCAGTTTCTCTAAATCTTTTGATGATGTTGATAATGCACTACATGAGAAGATTTGCAAAGCCTTTGCAATTTGATGTTAAGGAACATTCTTTTTAAAGTATTCCACAATCATTTTACGCACTCTTTCACAGATTGGAGAGTCTCTGCCTATCTTTACTTCTGAGAAACTTTGCCTTTCCAAGACATCTCTTTTTATAGCTAATCATGTTACAGACCTGATACTAGATGTTCTCCCAGCTAAGTCTTTTCCAAATGTCTTGCTTTTTCAGCCCTTTGTTGCCCTGTCCCAACATTTTTGAGACCTGTAGCAGACATAAAATTTGAAATGAACTTATTTAGTTGATAAAAGTGTAACATTTCTTAGTTTAAACATTATGCTACCTATGTTCAATTGTGAATAAAATATTGGCTGATGTGATTTGAAAGTTTTTTTATTTTTAATTTTAGTCATATTTAAAAAACTTGAAAATTGGGTTGTAACAATTAATTTAACTCCTTTAAACTGTAATTCAATACAGTATATACAGATTTCAATTCAATATCCTCATGAATAAATGCCAAATGTTTATAAAAATATGTAATCATAGTAAATAATACACTGTATGTAATTGTCCATTTCCTCCTTAAAATTTGTTCTGAATTATTATGCATTTTTATGTGTAATATTGTCCAATATGGCAGCACAAAAAATGTTGTGTGGGAGCTCCAAAGCAGGAGTTAGAGGGGAACGTTGTGATGTTGGGTTTACTTTGGCAGGGATTAATCGGTTAAAGCGAGCACTTCGCAGCACTTCTACGGCACTCGTACAATTAAAGAAGGGGGAATGTTTACCACAGCCTAAAGGTGTATGAATCTTTCCCTCTTTATCTTGTAAACTGAAAATAGTTTTCTTTTTATTTATTTATTTATTGATCTATCTATTTATTTATTTGTTTTTATTTTGTTTATTTATA
>JAOVVA010247291.1:0-18474 GCA_028565275.1 Leiocassis micropogon | reverse complement strand
GAGTAATTGGCCACTACTAGATTGGGGAGAAAATCGGGGAAAAAAGAATTGGACAGGACTAAATTTATATAAAAATAAAAAATAAAAAAAACTATTCCAAACAGCAGAGCACAATTAAGATCTGAAAAAAGTATTATACATTTTAATTTACTGGAAGGCAACATATAAGGCACATATTTCATGGGGTCTGAGATCGATCCCCGCTTTGGGTCTGTGTGCATGGAGATTGCATGTTCTCAACATGCACTATACTCTGGGTACTCCAGTTTCCTCCCACAGCCCAAAAACATGCAGATTAGGGAAACTGAGGTCCACTCACAAGATATATCTGCTGCCTTAGTGAATAAGGTTATTTATATTAAAACTCCCCCACGTGGTTTTGCTTTAGAAAAAAAACTTAGCATATTTCAAATGTGACGTCTTTTAAAGAGTCTTGGTAATATTGCCAAACTGGCGACGGCATGTTGATGTGGATGTTGACTCATGTATTTTGCATCATCACAATAATATCAGGTTTTTGAGACAACCTATCAGTAAAAATTAAGTGACTTATCGATCAGAGCACCCTAACATTACGCATTTAAAATTACTGAACAAGAGAAAAACAGCAAAAGAAATCAGAAAAAATAAATCACTACTACTTTTTTTCCACAGTCATTTACCGTATAGTTAAGTGCCATTCCAGGATTCTGGTGAAAATGGTTTGCATGGTTGTCTCGTCAAATTCATTGATCGTTACTGTGTTAAAATGCCGGAGGAAGCGAGGTGTCACTGGGTTTCTCCCACCACCTGATAATGACAAAAAAATCCAAGAAGTAGGACTTTAGTCACACATTCCATTCTGACAACAAAAGCAATATAACAAAAATGTAGTTCAGTTATTGAACCTTGTGATTATGTTACGTGGTGCGGTATGGAGAGCTGCACCACGAGATGTTTTAATAGTTATAAGAGCCCTGATGCAGGACTTTAGAGAGGAACAACGAAATAGGCTGGGGCTTTGCCTCTGTCTGTTTCTTTGTGCGCTTGTCTTTCTCTTTCTCTTTCTTTTCTTTCTCTTTTTCTTTGCCTTTGGCCCTAATACCTTACCGGTGCTACCTAAATGATCGCATGAAGTGCGTGGAGGTATAAGGACCCTTATATAGACATGCCGCCAGGTGCGGTCTATCCAGGGTGATTGCGGCGTTGCCTGGCAACCGCGTGTCTATAAATGGCCCTCGTGAGACCCGCATCGTTACAGATTATGCATGTTCTGCGTGAGATAGCGAGACTTACCAGGAGGCCCCATGGCACACATCAGCTGTATGTCCACCAGGTTGATTGTGGAGCAGTCCTTCATGTCGTACCAGTTCCAGTGATCCAGCCACTGGCGTAGAAGCTCCACAGGAGGCTGAGCACCATACGTCTCTCTTGCAGGCATATTCACATCATCCACGAACACCACCTAGACAGAAAACACAATCATGAATTTCAAGTAACACATATGTAAATCTTACAATGTAATAATGTGCTCTAGCAGCTTATCCCAGAGCCTGGACCATGCTAGAAAATGCATACAATTTAAGCAATGTTTAAGCTGAGACCTCTTTTAATCAAGGATCAAGATCAAAATCAATTTTTCCTGTCTGGCGTTGTCCAGACATTACTGGATTTTTGCTTGCTTTTTACATACAATAAGTAATACCAAATAAATAATACTAGACACACTGCAAAACAAGTCAATAATTTGGTTATACGATCATACCCTATGTAGAATGTATTAAAAATTCCATCCTACCATCCTTTGTCCGAGTGGGGCACCAAACACTCCTTTGCGTCTTTTGTCCAACTTAGACATGATGATGTTCTGAGTCTGAGCAGCTGAGGTTTGCGCTGAAAAGTTGATGAGCAGAGGATTGTATATATCCTTGTTGAGCCGCTTTAACAGAAAGTCCTGCAGAGCAACAACAAGTAAAAAAGAGTAAATCTCACTAGACAGTTTTGGACTACAAGTTCTGCAGAAATATAAAGGAATGTCAGAAACCTCATACTGTAGGTTAGAGGAGGCAGACAAATAGTCGTTTATCACAAGCTGTTGTCTAGGTACTCAGCGTGTGAGTGAGAAGACTTGTTGGTGCTAAAGGTATTCTCTAATGTTTCTGGTAAATGGAATCAGGTGTGAGTGGGTGATGGATTCAGAAAATAAACTTTAAATAATTGACCTTTAATAACCTTATTCACATTGTAAACTATTATAAACACAATGAACGCTCTTCTCCACTGTAAATTAAACACTTATTTTTGTATCTATGTTATTCATAGTCTTGTTAGGATTAATCAAAATTTTTTAGACACTTACTGTGATGTACACGCTCTTGCCAGTTCCTGTAGGGCCCACAAATATGGTGGGCTTCTGGTGCGTGATGAGCATCTCCATCAGAGCTGTATAGCGCACTGTATCCACTGTGGGTACGATAATCTCATTGAACTGAGCACTTCTGGGGATCATTGGCGCCTGCTTCAGCTGCGTGACCCACAGCTCCCATTTGCCTGCACCCTGAGTCAAATCACAGAGTTTTTTTTTTTACCTTTATTAATTTATTAATGCACATTAGCATCTTTACATTATGAATGAAATAATGATGTATAGGTATTTACTTATCCAGTTAATAAACCTAGAACTCATTTGGAGTAAAGGACCATATTATTATTTGTCATGAATCTACACAAACTTGTCATAAATTAAATTTACTGTAACAGTAAACACTGCTGTTCTAATTAACTTTAGGGTGATTGTAAGGGTTAACCCCTAGAGGGCGCCAAAGCGCCCAAAGACTGTTTTTTTTTGTTGTAGTTTGACGGGAAACTTCAGGTCCCAGACTGCACCTCGGTCAGGTGAGGGAAGCACTCACCTGAACCGAGGAAAGTAATTACGTTTATTATTATAAATAGCCTGACTGAGGTTCAGTCAGGCGTCTAGCTTTTGTTATTATAGTTATGTTGTGTTGGTTGTGTTTCAGTAAGTTTTTCAGGTGCTCTAATAAAAGAGCTTTGGTTTGGTTTTTGCTTAGAAATTTCAATAAAAGACTATATTGAACCGTTAGCTTGCCTCTGCAGTTATGCCACGCAAACACAGACACCCACATCATGACAGTGATTACATCGCCACTGTTGATTATTTTATTCCTTAAATAACAGACAGCAGCTTGCTACCTTATATTGACAGAGAACAACTCATCCTAATGTTACTGTATGAACAAAATTGCCAATTTAACCTCTAAAGACCCAGTTTAGTGTCGCTCTCCTGTCCAAATATGTGTAATTGGGAAGAAAGTCTGATTTTTACATTTTAAAATAAAAACAAAACAGCAGGCAACATGCAAATGCCTTTTCCTGTCATGTCAGTGCTACTAACCTTTTTGATAAAGTAATAATCATAGAGACTCCCCTCAGCAGGTAAAGCCACTGTGAGCTGCTTGCTGGGTGCTTCTACTTGCTCCAGGATGCCATGACTGTCTCGTGTCTTCTTAGACAGAGCGCCTGTAAGCAGCTCCCTAACCAGAGCATTAAACTTCACTCTACCAGGCTCTGTGCAGCTGGCACCCACTGACCACACCAGACAGAAGACAAAAATACACTAGACAACAGAAAGAGACAGACAGACAAATTAGTTTGACTTTAATAGTTTATGAAAATACTAGGCAACCTGAGTACACAGGGAGATCATATCAAAGTCTGTGAATACGACACTAGGCAACACTTGTGTGGTTAAGGTTTGAGCACTCTCTCACCTCAAGCCAGGAGCACACATCTTTCTCGCTTAAAGCCTTCATCTGGCGCTCATCTTTGAACTCGTCCATCATACAATCCATCAGGTTCATCAGGGAGCGAGCGAGATTGGTGTCTGACGTTGGAGACAGCTCCTAGTGTAGGTCATAAAACAGAAAGAGCAAGAGTTCAGATCTCACTTTTATGAAGAATCAGTGCGACTATACTGGGATATATCACTGACCCAAAAATGTAAAGAATAAATATTTATTTCACACAAGCTGGGAAGACTTTGTAACCTTAGGCTCAAATTGTAATGGGTCCCGATGATGTTCTTTTTTCTTCTTCTTTAAAAAAATATTTTTCTTCAGCACAAATAACGTGAGCAGTTGCCAATCTTCCCTGGAGTCGACGTGCCAGCACATCTACCCCAAGGTCAGACTGTACAACGCTCAGAAACATACAAAAAGACCCAAGAGCTCCATCTCTGACCCTACAAGCCTCACTGAGCATGGTAAATGTTACGATGTTAAGATTTATGTGCTAAACTTCACGAGCACCTTGGTGGCTTTGCGGACAAACTGCAGGCAGGCGGGCATCATGCGGTCGAAGAGGCCGGTAATGAGATCTTTGTGCACACAGGTCAGTGTGGATGGCAGAGTGTTGAGCCAGGACACCATTAATGGCCTCCAGCCCAGCATATGAGGCTCCATGTAGATCATACCACAGCGAGACACCTGCACACAAACACCACCAGTTATCAAACTGACACATTTAAAAATACTGTACACTGATTACAGGTTAGCATACTGAGAGTACAGATTATTAGTTATTATAAATAAACACAGTAATAAATGCAGTAGTACTGTAGCCTATCTTACCGTGGCAGGTGAAGCCACCTCCAGGTCCATGGGTTCAAAAATGAGGCTCATTTGAGGAGACATTTGGATGATCTCACCGCTCATTAGACACAGTTTCTTATTGTCGTCAAGTACTGTGTTCATGTTCTCGATCCACACTGCATCCACAGGGCCATCAAAGATTAGCCACTTCCTTTCCGGTGTCTAAATGAAGGAGAAATAGTGTTTATTGCTTTGCAAACAGGCAGACTGTCCTAAAAGGGGCATTTTTACTCAACTGACTAATTTCCACTGTTAAAATATGTATATGTGAGGAGTCAAGCTATATGAATTCCGATATTCCAATATATCTTATGAAATAAGTAAAGTGATACCATGGATATTCTGTGATACACATGCCTCTGCAGACACTAGTGTGACAAATGTTATAGACTTCTTCTTAAGACTAATTAAATTTATATTATATGAATAAAACTAAATATGCTTTTTTAAAGGTAAACCTAAAGACACCAGTTTAGTTAGAAAATACATTGTCTAACTAAAATTTATATACCAAAAAATAAAATACCATTAATTTTTAATATAGCTATTGATTACAATCATGTTCAAGTTAGTACCACCCTCCCCCCTTTTAATGGTACTGTATGTTCTTCTATATGAAAATCATCTGAACATAGCAGGTCGTTAATTACAACCGCGGATCAACAGCATATAACTTAATATATATACATAGTAAAGTGTTAAAGTCCATGACAGCAAAATTAGTAGACTGAACAAGTATGGTTTGTTTGAAAAGGTTGCCAGGAGAAGACCTCTTCTGTCTAAAAAGAACATGGAAGTACAACTGAGGTTCGCAAAACTGAATCAAACTACAAGACTTCTGAAACAATGTCCTATGGACGAATGTGACTAAAGTGGAGTTGTTTGCTGAATGACAAGGTAATTAGGGAAATTAGTTTAAAATGTGTGATAAAATATGAATAAATCAAAATGATCAAATTATCAAGGAAAAAGTCCCTTAGATGCATGGAGACAATAGGAGAGAAACCAGACTCAAAAGGGAACCCATCCTCATTTAGGTGATAACAGATAGCAGGGATTGATCTGCAGTCATGCTGTGTGTTAGGAGGCTGGAACTTTAGTATAACAGGAAAGGTGTGTAAGTTAACATGGAGTCGACTTTTATTATTTTATTTTAAGGTACTCGAATGATATGAAGCACTCCAGGAAATATACATCAGAATAGCTGAAAAATAAAGGAATCAAGGTTTTTTGTCAATGCCCAGACCTCAACCCCAGTGGAAATGCTGTGGTGGGACTTTACGCGACGCGTGCCCAAATACAGAAGCAATATTGTAAAGAAGAATTGGCCAACATTTTTCCAAAAGAATCTGAAAGACTGAGGAATTATACAGAGTCATACGGGAAATGATAAGTTATTTCTGCTAAACGTAGATTGACAAACTACTGATTCAATTCAATTTTAATTCCATTTATTTTGCATAGCGCTTTTAACAATGGTAATTGTCGCAAAGCTGAGAGTTGGCGAAGGTTCTTTAGCGAGTACCTGAGAGTTGGCAAACGTTCTGTAGCTGACAGCAAGTATACCATCTGACCACTCATGAGAGACAGGGTCGAACTGACCATAAAGCTGACCCATTGTGATGGACTTGGGATTAATAACAGTGATGAGAACCTTGTTCTCATCCATCAGACCCTGGATAGAAAAAAAAAAGGAAGATATTTTTACATTTAAAAAAATATATTTTTATATATGAAGACAGGATTTTATATTTTCCAAAAACTAGATAGGTTTTCCTTATGATTGGCTGCTTGTTTTCATGAAGGGGGCCAACAATCCTGGAGGTCACATTAAAGTGTGTAAGTTATCCATACATACGTTTCTAAGCAGATGTTGTAACCAACACCACAATATTTTTAAGTTTTATATCATACAATAAAAATTTCCACTTTCTTTTTGTTTTAAAGCTATGAGGAAGAAGGAGCGTGATGTCAACTTGGGTTTCTGGCCACAAATGAGAAAAGAAGCATTTCACCTTTTCGAAGACATCGTTCAAGGCAGCAGCGAGGACTCGATAGGCGCACGTTTTCCCGCCAAACGGCTCTCCCACCATCATAAAGCCATGACGCACGATCATCATCTCAAAAATCTGCAGGATCTTCTCTGCAAAGAAATCTGTCATCTGCAGGTTCATCTTTTCACAATTCTCATTTATGGCCTCCAGCAGGACAGTGTAGTCTGGTTTGGGAAGTTGTACACCAGGAAAGAGATCTGAAGTGATTCCCTACAGGGGATTAGATTAGCCCAACAAAGGGAGATGACGAGTGCAAAAGAAAAAGGTAGAGTGGAAATTCAAATAGTGCTAAATTAAAATCTGAAAAGTCAATTGTAACTATATAACATCTCATATTAATGTACACCTCTGTATATGGATGACGGATGTTGTGCTGAGACATTTTAAACATGCTGATGCATATTTTACCTCAAACAGTGGCAGGTCATGGGCCAAAAATTTGGGAAGGTTAACATCAATGATGGACCTCAGCAGAAGAATGTCCTCTTTCTCATCCGGAAACTTTAGCTATGGACATTTCAAACAAAGTGCACATGTAAGAGAAGGCTAGAAAAAGAAACAAATGGGAAGAAAAGGGCAACTATTTTCCCCCCTCAGCATTAATAATCACAATAAGGAAAATAATTGGGTGATAAAATAAGCAAATGATGTAGGAACAGTATTTATCTTAGATATACAGTGCCGTGAAAAAGTATTTGTCCTATTTTTTGTTTTATAATTTTTTGCATATTTGTCACACTTAAATGATTCACACCATCAAACTAAGTTTACTAAACAAATTTTTAATATTACACAAAGATAAACTGAGTAAATACAAAAAAAAATTTTTTAAACCAAATTTCATTTATTAAGGGAAAAATCTGTCGAAACCTTCCTGTGACAAAGTAATCGCAGCTTTTTTACCCTTAATAAATGAAATCATTATTTTTTAAAAAGAAATTTGTATTTACTCAGTTTATCTTTGTGTAATATTTAAAGTAGTTTAATGATCTGAATAATTTAAGTGTGACTAATATGCAAAAACTAAAATATATAAATAAACAGGAGAATCCTTTTTACAGGACTGTAAATATTAAGTAAGTTTTGTATAAGTGAGTAATGTCTGACAGAGTTGGCTTACCTTTAAGTTTCCTGCAGCAGTCAGGACGGATTTGACGGCTCTCATACCGTAATCATAGTGACTCTGAGAGGACAGCTGCTCAGAGCAGAGGCGATATGTTGCCACAATCTTCACAGAAAGCGGACGAGCAGTTACAAAACCACAAGAGTAGAGCACAATCTCAGCAATCAAGGCATAATTAGGCACCATCATGGCCACGGGGCGGAACAGGGCCTAAGGCAAACATTTGAAAAATGTGAGTTTTAAGAGTTCTATATTGATTGTCTAAGTCCATAAAAATGTCTGCATTATGGAAAAACATACTTTATATAATACATTTGTAATATTAAATGTGTCTGCCTTCCTCAATTTCTTGCAAAGGAAATTAGTAATATAATATGTTATAACATCCCAAAGAGTGCAAAAGAATGATTGTGTGATAAGAATATTGAAATACATTTAGGGTAAAATATAATATTTACACAACAGCTAAAACGGCATATGATATAGCATCTACATTTATTTGAACAATCAAATCAGTAAAATAGTTATACTGATAGTCATACCTTCAAATTATCAGGCAGTTCAGAGCGTCCAGCGTATCCCGGGTTCATAGTGATGAAGACAGCACAGGTCGGGTCGAGCCTTAACTCCGTCCCCTCAAACACCAGCATCTCAGAATGAGTGGCGATCCCTGCACAGAAACAAGGATTTCTCTAGAGCTTTAACAAATAATATTTATGGGGCTAAAATATTTATTTAAATGAGTGCTTAATCAGTATAACATGTTTCTAAATAGATCCTTCACTATCACTATCACTATCCATTTAATTATCAGTAAGGTGATATCATAGACTATTTCCAGAAAGGCCAACATTTTCATCAGGATATCAAAATAATTACATAAGTTTTTAAGATTAGTTTTGCAATTATTGATGTGATCATATAAATGGTATATATAGACATTGCAATACACACCTCTCTGAATGGTGAAAATTTGTTGTGCCACCACAGACAGCACCTCCAGGTCAATTCGGTTGAACTCGTCAAAGCACGCCCACGCACCACAAGCTAGCAAACCCTACAACAAGCAGAGAAAGGACAATGAGTTTAACAAGCAAACAGACAAACCTTAAAGGACTTAAAGCTGTTCTGGAAAATTTTATCGCCTGGTTTGTTTATTACTTTATTTGCTAAGAAGAAGATCATTTTAGTAGCTGCTGTAAGTTAAGCATTCTGTTAGGTAGAACAAATTGAACATAAACTGCTGATTATCTGTTTTATTTAATCAAGTAGTCTGACATAGAAGATAATTCATACATGTGTTCTTTTGGCCGTTACATCAGTATAAGTAGAACTGTGAACAAAGACCGAACTTAATACGAATGTCATTTACAACACAATTCAGACTCCAGATAAATGTCACTGACCTTAAAGAACTTTCCCAGGGCGATGTAATCAAGGCCATCAGAGCAGTTGAAGACAACACACTGCTTAGCCACAGCCTTGGCCAGATCTTTAGTCGTCTCGGTCTTCCCTGTACCTGCTGGGCCTTCAGGAGCTCCTCCTAAATGCAGGTGCAGTGCTCCAAAAAGGGTTCTAGAGACAAAGACATTTTGACAAAGACAAAGGGCAGTTTTAATCTGGTCGAAATGAATTCAATATGTAAACTTAATCAGTTTCTTTTTAATTTTGCAAAGTATAAAGTTTTATCACCAAAGTCAAAGATAAACTTGGTTTTATAAGGTCTGTCTGCAAACCAAAAATGATCTAAAGTCAGTACAATAATATTCTTATTCTATTTATGACACAGTACAATACTGTGGCTACCATCAGACAGTAAATTAAATACAACTAGCATTTATGAGCTATATACTGTACAGTGTATTAATGTATATGTATGTACAGTGTAATAATCTGGACCGGGACAGTAAGTTGCATAGAAAAATGTCAAGACAAATCTTTAACCATATACAGTTCAGTACACAGTGAAACAAAAGAAACGTTTCTCCTGGACCAAGGTGCTACATACGTACAACATAAAATTGATAACATAAATTAACAAAACTATCTATACAAAAGTTCTATACAAAAGAAAGCAGAAGACAACATAAAGTGGACGTGCAAATGTGCAAACAAGAGCAACAACACAACAACAGCATGACATAATGCAGTATGTACATCCAGCTCGTTAACACAGAGTATTGCATTATGTCATGCTGTTGTATTGTATTTTATGTTCTAATGAATGTCAATATTCTTAAATTTTTTACAATGAAAAAAAAAACAATATACGTCTATTTTAAATGCAAACGAAATCAGAAAAAGTAAAACTTACTGAAACGTACTAATGATTGTTTTAAAATTTTCCACACACACATATAACCAGCATAATAAATAATATATACAATTGCTTAAAGAGATTGCAAGTTGCAAAAGTAAAGGTAAAGCACTATAAGGGCTATAAACAATGTCTTCACAGAGGAATGTAAAGGACAAACTACTGCAGTGTGTGATTAGAATTTAGCATTAAGTTGTTCTGACCTGTAGCACCGATCGGTGAGAGGGGTGATGACAAGACGAGGTGTGTTACCCAGGTACTCGTAGCCATAAGCTAGGCCTGCGTTAATCATTTTGGTCTGGAGTTGTTCCTCCTGAAGAAGTAAAAAGAAATGTTGAAGAGATGGAAGGAAAAGAGAGCCTTTCACAGATCTGCCTCGCTTGGATCATGATATGAGGAGAGATTATTAATATTTCGAAAATTAGATTAGTATTTTATATTGCTGATTTAGGAAAGACCCATTGCTGTCTCTCAGCATATATGCCAGACTACACACACTCACCATCCAGTAATAACGTAGCTGGCTGAGCCACTCGAAGTTGTTCTCGTCATCTACACCTTGACGGACAAGCGAGGCCAAGACGTCACGTGCATGCACGTCCAGCACCACAAGTGCTCCCAGAGTCACTCGGTTCTGTTTGGAGAGTTTCCCACGCACCAGCGCCACTATGTCCTCGATCTGTTTGTTGTTTTGATCCAAATAAGCCTCCAGTGCCTAAGAAAGGAGTAGAAAATTTCAGGCTGAAGTCTACAAATTCATTTCTACAATAAGTACAAGTCAGGAAACAACAAGAAAATAATTAACTAATATTAAGACTATTGCTTACTTGCAGCTAACTATATAATAAACTAGCGTTAGTACCCATCGCTGATGGATAAAGAGTTTAAAGAGATTTTTTTTTTTAAAGTTAAAGCTAAAAATAAGCTGACCAGGTTTAATTTAATCAGTGATATAAATATTTCAGGTTGAAGCCCATTATAAGATCTTTCGCTCGGATGGCACCACTGATACACAGACACGAGGCAAGGTCTTACTGGAAAAGGGTCATTTTATTAAGGAAAATGGGGAGAAGAAAGGGTTTTTAGGAGGGAGGTAAGAAAAGAAAGGGAGGAAAGTAGTGAGAACATGCACGTGGGGGGTCCAGAGGCAGTGCCCTGCTGGCATGTGGGCACTCGGTTGGCAAGTGATGGCAGAGTGGACCCACGTGGGCAGAGGCTCTGGCAAAAAAAACCCCGCTGGCTGCTCTGACGTAATCTGGCACATAACTGCTCATAACGCAAAAAATTACGCAACATTTTGATTTCATTTATGGCACAGATTTAACTTTAGGCAACTACCGAAGGACTGGCAAAGTTTTATTAAATTCTGTCCAGTCGGTTTTACGTGATGCTGTGACAAAATTGCCTGGACAGACATACAGACAGACAGACAGACAGACAGAAATTTTTCTGAGCCCGGTTTAGGTCCTCCAATATATGAAACATGAAGATATCATTGAAAGAGCGAGTTCTGACCAACGTACAGACAAAACCTTTCTTTTACTTATATAGACATATATTTAAATGTGTGGTACAAACCTGCGGTCCCTTTGCAAAGGCTTCATGGATGTGTTTGGTCCAGTATACCTGAGAAACACACAGTACTGCCTGACCTGGCCAGGCTCTCACCCACTTGATCCGTAGCTCTTTATCATATGCCTCAACTGCCTCGGCTATCACCTGCAAATATAAAAATAAAATACAATTTACAATTACGTACAAAATTTATTTGTACATAAAAACTTTGTATTTATATATGCACACACACACACACACACACACACACGCACACACACACACACACACTGTCTGGTACCTTGTGTATCGATGTCAGCATGCCACTCTCCAGCTCCCTGAGCCATTTCTCGACCTGGCCGTGGGCTTCAGAAGTAGAGATGATGTCAATCAGTTCAACCACCTCACCCTCGCTGCTCTTAATGTGAGTGATGTCCAGCTCGTCAGTGAACACAACGCTGCCAATGCCCTCAAAACACTTCTTAAGATGAGGCTGCACTCTGAAACACATGAAAAGAAATAGTGAATAGGTGTATGGCCGTATCTACTGTGAGCTTATTGTAATTTTTAGTGTCCTGTTCAAGTTTTTAGAGGCAAAATGTTTAATGGCCAGGATATTCTCTGACTAGTGTAATCTCACATGAACTGATTGCTAACTCTGAATATGCCAGCCCGTCCACTTCATATCTGATCCCAGTATAACTTCTTACCATCAGCTTAGTGGCAGAAAAACTTTTTTTTTTTACAATACCAAACAGAATTTTATTAGACTTGATACCTTGTTGGGTCCTTCGTCTCAGAAAGAATCTCCAGCAGTTCATCGTTGGACAGAAAGAAGAAGCGAGGGAAAAACAGTCTCTTCTTTTCCAGGTATATGTTCAGGCCTTTCAGGATGAGCTCCAGGAGCTCGGTGCTCTTCTGAAGCTTCTCCAACATCTTATTGATGCCCACCACAGCCAGGACATGGTTGTCCTAAAGCAAGAAACAAAATGGGCTTTAGAGTTAGTATGAATGTCTGACTTTAAATTCATAAGCTAACTGTAAAAGTACTACATTCAAGTAACATTATTCTCCAGTAACATCTAATTCTCAAGTCATGGTTTTAATTCTGGAGAACACCAGTTGCGCGCCAATTTAATTTCTTTAACATATTATACAGTAGAACCTCAGATTGCAAGTAACGCGGTTTGTGAGTGTTCCGCAAGACGAGCAAAGATTTTTTATTTAATTTTGACTTGAAAAACGAACAAGTCTTGGTTTACGAGTACCGAGTATCATGTATCACGCATGCGCTTCTTGTTTTGACGCCGAGCGTCATGTGATCACAACTGAGCCAATGTTTTTTTTTTCTCTCTTGTGCCGCGGAATTGTGGGTAATCGTCTCCCCTGCTCGGTCTTAGTGCGCGACTCTCACTGGTATAATCAACATCCGTGCACGCGTGTACTGTTTACTATAACACTGTGGCCACGTGTGTGCGCGTAAAACATCTTTTATTTTATGTTTGTATGCGTGTGTGTACAGCGCGCGTGTAAAGCAAAAGCAAGTCTCATTAGAGAGGTTAAAGATCCATTTCCTCTCTCGCTCTCTGTATCAGCCTACACGTTGTCTGCACGTGTGTTATTGGACACCGTGCCCCTTCACACACACACAGACACACACACACTATATATCTCTCTCTCTAATGGAGACACTGCTCTGTCGCGATTCTTTTCAAAAGTAAAGTGCAGGTTAATTTTTTTTATTTTTACTTTACAGCGGTGATTCCGTTAGTATGCGGGTGTCGCTGGCAATGTTCCTCGTTAATATTCCCGACTTTTTAATAATAAGTGTGTGTGTGTGTGTGTGTGGGTGTGTGTGAAAAACTTAAATAAGAGAGGGGGAAGGTTTACTGTGTAAGATGAGAAGAGGTAGAAGGGGGGTCTAATTCCTCCTCTCCTCCTACTTTAGCTTCACACACATACACAAACACACACACACACACACAGCACCTGTGCACATAAACGGAAAAACTTATCTGTCGGGATTTAATTTAACTTTTTTTCAAGGTAAAGCGCAGGTTAATTTGTTTAATTTTTACTTTATATTTTGTATTAATTATTTTTATGTATTTATTTTTTGGGCTGTGGAATGAATAATTTGTGTTTCCATTATTTCTTATGGGAAATTTCTGCTTTGAAATACGAGTCCGCTTCCGGAACTAATTATGCTTGTAATCCAAGGTTCCACTGTATATGAAAAACTATTTGTCTGTGTTGATAAATGTCCCTTAACACTGATAATTTATTAATGATTTACAAACTCCCGAGATTTAGTTACTCAAACCTTCCGAAGCATCATATAACAATTGAGTATATATATCATTAGATTTGCAAAGTCCTACATTTCCTTACTGAACTAAGAACTACCTACCAGGCTGACTTTATCCATGATCTCCCTCCAGGTTTTATCCACCGTGGTAAAGGAAGAACCCTCTTCTGGCATCTGGGCCATGATGTCTGGAGAACTGAAAATGGGCTCCAGGTAAAGCCACGTGGACTGCACCTTTAGCCACTCGTCTAAAATATTCTGCATCAGCAGCAGCTTGCGCTCCCAGTCTCTACAACACAAACTCACAGATTAATCCATCTGCCTAACAAACCACAGACATTATTTTAGCATTAGCTGTATCTTTTTTATGAATGCTGGTGATATTAGCCAGACTCATGAGAGTTTTTTCCTGTAAATTTGCCATGTTCGTAAGTTGCCATAAAAGCTACTTACAGTATCTCTGTCTCGAAGGGTTTAATGAAGGCCGAGCCGCGCATCGTCTGTGTCTTGACTATATGGTCATCCAGCAGCATCTGTATCTCATCCACTGAGGATAGAATAGACGTCCCAGACTCGCGGTAGGGCAGCAGGTTGAACTTAATATCTACCCATTCCTCAATCATGCGCTCCATGGCCTTCTCCAGTGAATACTCTTTGCTGGCTGCTTCGTTGATGCCCTCGAATTTGGGCAAGTGGACCGCAAGGTTCATGGAAATGAAGTGGGACATATGGGCATCCTGTTCTGAAGGCTTCAGGGGGAAACCCACCACGGCTGACATGGCATCCCAGTGACGGTCTCTCAAGCCTGGATTACACAGCACCTGGAGGAGAAAGATATGTTTAGAGATAGAATGGAAAATGTTCGACTCTGGATCTGTTAATCAAGCCATGCCACTAACAAACAATGAAGTAAGTATTATATTAATTCTATCCATGTGTACCCCAGTTAATTCTTAACAGAGATAAAGTTAAGGAAAACATTATAAAACATATCTAATGTGAATCCTTTATGTACTTTGGGTGTCTAGGTATCTGGCTATCTTTATTTAAGCCTTTTAACTGTCATGAATAAACAGTGAAATAAAAATTTGCAAGCCACCAAAGCTGTTTAAGTGGATAATTAACTAATAGCGACTAACAACAGTTTTTTTTTGGTGGTGGTATTTCGGCTGCTTCCGGCAAGGTGTCGCCACAGCTTAGCACAGGTTTTACGCCGGATGCCCTTCCTGATGCAACATTCCTTGGTTGGGAATCAAACCCAGGTCTTCTGCAAGGCAGGCGAAACACCTACCATTGAGCCACCAGTGCCCTCAACTGTTAAACAGACTGTTTATGCTTTATACAAAACAAACAAACAAATAAAAAACATAAAATTTAAGCTTTATGCTTTAAAATACATATTCATGCCAGAAAATGTGGATTTAAATTGTGTAATTAGCTGAATAACATTCGGAGTAGGAACAAATGCATAGCTTCTGAAAAATGGGAAGTACAATATATTCAGAGACTTTTAAAACAAGTGCCATGCATTCTTTTACAGGACATGTGCAACATACTATGGACATTTTTGGGGACATATTTTATATATTTATATATAGTACCTGAACTAAGGGGATGTGCTGCTTGAAGTCCTCTATTTGAACTTTGACTTCGGAAATGAGGTTAAGAGCGAAAGGTGAGTCATGTAAACCTCTTTCCAGTTTGTTGAATGAGCGCCAGTAGTTGCTGACATCACCCTCCACCTTGTCTGGGTTGACAGACATGAGAGTGCCGTGAAGCCACCGATGGTGATCAGACTGAAAGTCAGTAGCGGTTTGATACAGGTTAAGGTAGGGAAGCAGCTGGTCTTGGACTATCTTGTGTAGAGGGTACTGGGTGAGGGGCCATCCAAATGCTTCTTCTTCCACATTAAAGCCCTCAATCTTGGGGTAAAGAATCATAATAAAACAATGAAACAATGCTCGACCTGATCTGCTTTTGCATATTTCTTCATAAAAATGTTATAAATGTTATATAATGTTGTACAAAGCTAAGGTTAATCTACAAATTCTTCACACGTATAGGACTAAAAACCGGGATACATTTAACGAGACCTAGTTATTCACTTGTGTGGTTCGGTGACTTGGCTTTTTATTGACTTACTTGCTCCATGGCAGCATCCAGCTTGGAATTTAGCATCTGAGCCTTTTTCAGATACGTGCTGAGTTCGGACATGTCCCCGTAAGCGGTAAAATCTTCCACATCCTTGGCATAGCCTTCCAGTTCTTCCACAAGCTGCTCGCACCGCAGCTGCTCGCAATAAATTAAGTTGTTAATATCACACAGCTCATAAATGCTAATGCAGTCGTTGAGAAGACAAATCCTTGTTGTTTCTGTTGTAAATTTGTTTTGGCTTCATTACAGATTGTTATTAATTTACAGTATGAGATAATTTACTAATTAAACACTTATTACATGCTTTACTTTAGCTTGTTTGCCATCTCTTGTTTACCAAAGGGTATACATGATATTCTCTGCTGTGTTATGGCTGGGTTAAATCACTGGGGCCAAGAGATTAATATTTGTTTACATCAAATTTGGGTAATTTTTCATTGATGTGATGTGATTGTTTTTCTTACCGTAAGTAAAGCCTGGAATTCCACAGTCTTTTCCTTAACAATCTCTTCGTGCTTGAATAAGATGGAAGGCATTTTCATGTACCACTGGAAGGTCTTTTTGTTCAGGTTTATGTCCAGTGCAGAAAACCCATAACCAGCCAAAAAGGACATACGAATGATGGAATCATTCAGCTGGAGCTGCAGGTTGGGCATCTCCTCAGTTTTAACATTGTTGATGTAGTTCTGTAATGGGGAAAAAACTTTAAGTCAGATCTAGAGTTCACTTAAATGAAATTGAGCTAATAAGTGGTTAATAAATCTGGAAGTGCATTATCACCTCAAGAGCAATGAGCTTGTGTGTGTTTGGAGGAATGCTAATGGCTTGTGATTCAATTTCCTCAAAGTCTTCACATAATCTGTAAGCATTGTTGATACACATGGGCAGGCACGCACACACACACACACACACATACACACACATGCACACACACATGCACACACACACACACACATGGGTGAGGAAAATTTAAAGAACAATATTGCACTTTTTTTTGAGCTACTGTATAGTAAAAGCTTGTTTTGAGAGATTATCGATCCAGAACTGGTGGTTAAGGTTTCATTAGACACAGTGTGATCATCACAGAATATAGATTGAACTGTATTTGTCTCAATTTTTTGTGTTTTTATAACAAATAAGCACTAAATATAAATTTCTTGATTGTTTCTTTACTGTTGGTCATAAATATCACATCTGTGCACATCTGTTCGGTTTGAGTTATACATTGGATTCCAACAGTAAGATAAATATTAGCACTCACTTTTTACTGCAATTCTGGTGGTCCTTCAGTAGACGGGTGACCAGTTTCTTCCTGAGTCCTTCCGCACGCTTCACTAGTACACGGATAAGCTGCTGGCAGTGCACTTCGAACATACCGAAGCGTACAATCTGTAAGATTTAACCACAGTGAAAAAATCCTGTATAAATCTCTGACCATATTAATTGTTTTTTGTAAATGTTACTATTAAACCCAATATCACATGAGATATTTTTCCCTGCTGTTATAGGCTTAGCACTGTTGTTTCCACAGTTGTTTGTCCATTCCAGACCAACATTTACTATAATTTCAATAAGCAATATTTCATTGAGTATTGTTTACACATTTAGTCTATAAAGGGCCTGCAATATTGTGGTCCCTGAGGTGGGTGGTAACGAGTTACATTTACTTTGGTACATTTACTTGAGTAACTTTTTGAAAAAAATTTACTGAGTAGTTTTACTACACCATACTTTTTATTGCAAGCTACTCTTACTCCGCTACACTCGGCTACACTCGACTTGTTACTTTTCTACTATTTATTCTATACATGTCGTCGGTAGATCTACTGCATGACTGTTTCACCAATCAGACGCAGCAACAATAATCACATGACTCCGTTTGACCAATCAGCCGCAATAACAATAACCACATCTTCAGCCGGTGTTCATTTATTCTACCTGTGAATCCGTCCTGCATACAGTACGCTGCGCATGTTACACTGCGCATGCGCAAACGAAAGTTTCCGTATCTTTCTCTAATTTTGCGGAACGCCCATAAATCCATGCTGCTAATAGCGGGATCTTGCGGTTAGTGTACGATCTGATGATTTTTTTTTTATGTTTGTGTGATTATATGTTAACTTTAATTGTTCATATAGCTAATGTTATTTTAACAGTCTATGAATATATAAGGATATTTCAGTACAGAATTAATCGCCAACACACGCGTTGTACATTTTTATGCATCCCAAAAAATATGAATGCATCCCCTGGCGTCATATACAAAGTATGTACTGAGCAAGTACAAAACAGCTCCATACTGCGGTGTCTATATA